>KK116845.1:110356-125312 GCA_000611955.2 Stegodyphus mimosarum | reverse complement strand
CCATATTCGTAGACTGTGAGATCAGCGAGAACATAAAACACTATAACAAACCCTCGGGTACGACAATAAAATCTGAATCCTTTCAGACTTTCTTTTTTTTTTAATTGCTCTTGAATTAATTGTGAGTTAATCAGAAACGTTCCAAAATCTGGTTGACCGGGAGTGGACTGTAAAGCATCCCTTTTTAATTTGCTGTATATCAGCATTATTCAGCAACATTGCTAATCTGCATTTAAAACAATTACAGTTTTAAAATACACTTGTATTGAGAGACACTATTCTTCTTTAAATTCCTCACAATCCGCATAAAATAATTTAAATAACTTGTATTCAGTGGAACTAGATTTTAAGAAACAGTTTGTTTTTCTATTAGTTCATCTCGAGAGAAATATAAAAATTTGAATAATATTAAGGAGCCCTCTTTTATATTTTCTTTTCTGTTTATAATAAATGATTTGTGAAATAATAAAGATCTTTTGTTTCACGAGCTTTTTATTCTTATCTTTTTGTGAAACTTTTCAAGAAATTTCTTATTATTAATTTCCAACAAACCTTTCTTTGTGGCTCACTAGACAGAAAAGTTAATGAACTAGAGAAAAAAAAAACCTCTTTGAGATGGAAATGCATACTTTGAATAAACTTATTTGTAAAACAATTCACTTCTCAATAACTTTTTTCTCCTTCAAACTGTGAAACTACTTCGTGATACTCTTATTTTCCATTTTTTATGGCGTTGAAAATGAGCTGGGATAAACGACTCGCTGTCTTCTCTTCTAGGTTTATTAACGCTTCCTCAACAGTAGCAGTTTAAGTGGAATTCATTCTTGCGTCTATAATCACGCTCCAAAGTGTCCACCAAGTTCTATAATTTGTTATTTTCTCTTATAACTCAGATCAGAGTTTTTTCAGAAGGATTATTTTGTGGTAGTTATTAATGCTTTCATCAAATTTCTATTATGATACTTTACAAATGTGAAATGAAGCTAAAACTTCTGTGATTAAAACAAAGCGAAGTGATAATGGGATATTATTATTTTTTTCTGTGATAATATTACTCAAGTTTTGAATGTTAAAAATTCTAAATGTTTGAATAAGGTAGCAGTATTTTTTATAAACGACAATTAAAACCTTAAGCTTTATTGTTTATTATTACTTTTATTACAAAAGGTAATTCAAAATTAACTTTAACATCTAACTTCAATATATAGACATAAGTTCAAAATTACCGTAATCATGATATGTAGGATAATTAAAAAAACTAATTTTCTCATTCGTTATAAAACAGCAATCAGGGTTATTGAAAAATAACGTAAAATATTAACTTGCAAAAATTTACGTGCTTAGAAGTATGCTAAAATGCTTGTGAACTCATAATTTGTACAGTTTATAAAGTCAGGTATTTTAATTTTTGCAAAACGGATCTTTTTTACTTCCCTGTTTCAGGAAGTATTGTAATCAAGAAACATTTAGGATATCATATTTCGGCGGAAATATTGATTTTGACCATTTGGGTATCCATTTTGATTATTATTTTATTTATTTAATTTTTTGCGTGACATCTGTACGTACGGACAGAATAAATGACTCTTTTTACTTCTTTGTACGAAGTAAAGAAAATACTGTAATCGAGAAAACTTTCGGGTATCCTATTTCAACGAACATCAATATATAACTTCAACATATAGACATAAATTTTGATATAAATATATGGACATTATATAATTAAATATATAGACATTTTGACCGCTCCCAAGTCCATTTGAACGCTGTTTCTGCGTGCCACTTGTACGTATAGAAAGAATAAGAGATTGCTTTTGATTGTAAAATGGATTTAAAATGGATTCAGAAGAGATTTTTTTTCGTGACCTATATCTCAACTCAAAAACGAGTAGCCTCAGAACGTTGAAATTTTGTATATAGAACTGCTATAATATGTAATTGTACACCTCCCTATTTGATTGCAATCGGCCGCACCAAATGTATATAAAGATAAGTATATATATATACACCCACTATATTACTCGCCACCGTGAGCTCAGTTTTTATATTTTTAAATGTTGGTAAATTGCGCATTCTTTCTTTAAAAATGATTGAATTATGCTGTTCTTATCTTTCGGTTAAGGTTTTTATGCCTTTAGTTAATCTGCATGCAGTAGTCGTAGAATTATCAACGATTTAAAATGTAAGTGCGGCTAACTCTAATTTTTGTTTACCATAGCAGGCATATTTGTTCACATTTGAAACACAGCAGAATAGTGAATTCAGTTTCTGCACCTTCAGTGTCTTTTTGCCGAATGGGACCAAAATTAAGCTTCTTTTTGTGCACTGAAAAATCTGCTTTGTTGCCTGCTGGCCGGAATTGCTTGTTTTGAGCAGAAACTTTAATTTTAATTGTAATCTTTTTGAGTGTTTTAACTTTATTCGGTGTTTTATTTTTTTCCTATATTTTTCAATTTTTAATGAAGATATTTTGAGGTTTTACGTATTTTTGCCTTATCGCAAACTGAGAACAGACTTAATTGAATGAGAAATATATCTGTAATGAAATTGGAGGAAATAAGTGTTTCATATTAGCAATATTGGCGCCAGTCTGCCTCGGATAAAGAAGAATGTTTGACCCATGCTATTCGCACCACCGACCAATATTAAACAAATCGCATCGCACTGAGTTGCCGGATCCAGATGGGCCATTTGAGCCGAATCGAAAAGAACGAATTATAAGTACGCGAACTGCGTAAGTCTGTTGTAGTGAGTCCTTTTTTTTTTCAAGAAAAGGCGGCGTACTACGTTGGCGTAGCTTATAATTTTTTAAGCGTTGGCGACTTTCAAAAGAGTAGAAACAGAAATGTGTTCCTTTTCTTATATGTGTAAAAAGAAGGAACGCATTTCCTTTATTTACGTATATATAAAAAAGGGCAGACTTTTATGTTCGCAATATTTATCGTTTTCTTGAACGGTTGGAATAGTTTAAATGACTGGTTTGGGGGGAGGCTAAGATCTTCTTTACATTGTAGAGATGTTACTGTGAAAGACCGAAATTGGAGAATGTCGACTTTCACCGGAGAATGTTAACATTCACCAAATACGTCAGTGAAAGATCGAATATAACATTGCATTCTTATACGTTCGGACCCTCACCGGTGTATGTCGACAATCACAGATATGCTCTGGTGTAGGTCGAAAAGAGAGGCGACTGGCTGTTTCCCATAAATGCAGTTGTAAAAGCAAGGGCCTCTTGGGCAATTCAAAGTCTCATAATAGTTTAATTTGTTGCAATTAATCAGATTTGAATCACATAATTTAGTAAGCTTTTTATTATTATTATTTTATTTTCTCATTTACTAAGTACTGTATAATTAAGTAAGTTTTTTAACTTCTATTATTTTCCTTCCTCATTTTGAATGTATTGTGTGTTTTTTCGCGACTGAATTACGGAGAAGAAAATATAATATTCTCATATATTCAACATTCACCATTAGTACATGGTGGATGTCGACATTCACTGGTGTAAATCAGAAATAAGAGTATTTGGAAAATATTTGGGACATACACCAAGCGACTATGTGAATGTTGACATTCACCGGTGAAAGTCGACATTCTCCAGATTTCGGTGTTTCACCGTAACAGAGGGATTAGATATTTTTGAAAGTAGGAGACGTGAAAATTGAGTAATGCCCTTCCCGGGACTCGAACCAAGGATCTCTCGAATGCGCGTCCAGCGTGCTGACCACTACACCACGAAGACAGGCGAAGAAGGCGGGAGAAATACCTTATAACATTTCTTGTAATTCTTAGTTTGCATTTAAACTCAAAGATGTGTTTTGCAGAATCAAGATTTTAACTTATTCCTCTTTGAAATTTTTCGTCTGAGAAAATGTAATAAAAATTAGACAGAGTATTCCTGCGCAGAAAATGTAGACATGAAATAAGTTAAAAGCGATAAAATCAACTATTAAATGAATAATTAATCATGTGATACTGGTTATTAACAGCTGTGTATGCCTGTTTAGTTTTTCTATGGAAATACTCATCACGTTTCAATAAACAAAAAATATTTCAAAGAACTTTGAAATATTAGTAAAACACAATAATAAATTAAAATAAATAATGAGCTGTAATTTAAAAGACAAAAATATTGCATTTGATCCTATAAACATGTGTGGACACTGGAAAAATAATGCATATATGAATATTATAACTTTCGGTAAGTTTTCTTATTGAATAATAAATTTTGACAGTTCTATGCATTACGCATAAAAATTGCTCTGTTAAATGAAAGAATTTAAGTAATTTCTGCATGAAAGAATTTAAGTAATTTCTGCAGCCTTTTTGTCAATACATTACAAAATTTTTAACTAATTACACGTTCTCACTTGCTATTACAACCATTATTAAATCCCTATTTGATCTTATCTTTTCCTGAACATTTTCATGCATATTGCTTGACCTCGTCTGTGTAAATGATAATTATTACTTGCAAATTATTCTCTTGCTGGTGAATATGTATAATGACACCCGGTGTGTTGTACTTCATTAGCTAATTATTTTATTTATTGTAGATTATAATACTTCATTTTAAGGTATAATAATACCTATTTGATTGCATGACATTATATTTTGTAATCTAGCAGCATTATCTATAATTATTGCATCGTATTATGTCTTGTGATCTAGCATATTTACTGTCACATATTTCATTATTGTTACATTGTATATGTTATTATAATATATATTATTGTTGTATCATAATTATATTATTGACTAGCTGACCTGTGCGATTGATATAAATAATTTATAATTATTATGATTTAAATTTGTTATGCATGATTAAAACAATATGTAACAATTAAATGTCATATTTTTGTAAATTCATTTTGTGAAACACATCTGTTGTTCATAAACTGTTCTGTTATGTCAATATTTTGTGTTATAAATTAGTACTTCGAAAATTTGACTGTTACTTATTGCTTTAAAACAAACTTGGATTTTCTTTGAATGCTAACTTTCCCATTAACACATATTATTTTTAAATAATTAAATTTAATATGAAATAGAACTCAGACAATATATTCTACAAATTAAATAATCTTTAATCTCTACATATAATAAAACAAAGAGTCTGTGTGTGTGTGGGGGGGGTGTCTTTCGTTCGTGTTGCGAGTAAGCTAATAGTCCCAGGGCCACGAAATTTGGTACATAGATGTATCTACACAAGAGCCAGTGCACCTCGAAGTGATTTTTTCGAAATTCGAATTAGAATATTTTTTATTTTATGTTTTGTGACCAAATGGCGTCATTTTGAGACATAATGGGCTACAGGAAAGCGAGATTTCACTCTATACATTTCATTTTTACATCGCCGTGAAGCGTAGACACTTAGCTATTTTACGAACTTAAAATAAATTTCGTATTTCAATAAATCGATTAAATACGAATTTATTTAGGAAGGTGAGCTTAACACCTTTTCAGCGGAATTTTTTTAAAAAAAACTTATTTTAAAAAATGGGCCGTTTATTTTCCTTTGATTTTTGGACACGTTGAACTTTAATCCTTTCGACTCCTTTTAAAAAAAGAATTTTGGAAAAATAATAATATTTTGTATTTTTTAAAAATTTTTTAAATGAAGCTTCCGAATACACTTCTCACATCTCAGATATTTTAAAATGTAGTTTTGGCAACAATTTTCCTTTCTTATTGTTGTTGATAGATTTTTGATGAAATTGCATCATTTTGAATAGTTTCATTCTTTTAAAAATTTCGGTTTGGCAACAATTTTTCATCGTATTTCTTATGTTACTGTTTTTAAGAGACTGAAAAGTTTAAGAAATTAAAAAGTTGTTTCTTTTTGCAACGGTAAATTGTTTAATTACTTTATTAGGATAATTAACATTTGTATCAAGGGATATTGTTTATTTCATTGTAATATTATGTTTTAATTATATATAATTTTAATTATAAAAAAGTTTTGCATGATATTTTTTAATCTGTTTAAGTTCTTAATCTGTTTATACCATTTGAGTTCTTAAGATTTTGCAAAGGGAAGTTGGTTAATTTATTTATTAGGATAAGTAATATTTGTATTAAGGGATACTGCATATTTCATTGTCATTTTTTATATGTATAATACATTTTTATTGATTTCTTTTTTGATAAAGTTGTTCTGCAGAGTAAAATTCTGCGCGAAATGTTTTGTTTTTTGAGTTTCTTTCATGTTATTTTTTGCTTATTTCACTGTTTGTAAGATATTGAAACGTTTTGCATGATTTTTTTGCATGAGCCAGTGCACCTCGAAGCGAGTTTTTCGAAATTCGAATTAGATTTTTTTTTTTTTTTTAATTTTGTGTTTTCTGACGAAATCGCGTCCTTTTAAGACATAATGGGCTATAGCAAAGCGAGATTTTACTCTATTGAACAGTTTAAGAAATTGAAAGATTGTTTCTTTTTGCAAAGGTAAATTGTTTAATTAATTTATAGATCTATATTTAAAAGGGCGAGTCTTTCTGTGTGTGTAGGTGTCTTTCGTTCGTACTGCGCGTAAGCTAATAGACCCAGGCCTATGAAATCTGGTACACAAGATGCATCTAGACAAGATGAAATAGTATCAAATTGATAATTTTCTCTCATTATATGAACAACAATGGCACACAGCCATTGTTGCTGATATTAGCACGGAAAAATGAGGGCGATAAGTCTGTGCTGTTTTTAAATTTAATGTTTCTCTTGGATACTGGACGTTTGTCTAGAGAAGGCAGCAGGAAGTTGGTTAATTTATTTATTAGGATGATTAATATTTGTATTAAGGGATATTGCTTATTTCATTGTATGCTTTTTATATGTAATGCATTTTCAACTTAATTTTTTTAACGTTGTTCTTTGCTTCTTTTTCGATAAAATTGTTATGCAGAGTAAAATTCTGTGCAGTTTTCAAATTTAATGTTTGGTGTTCTCTTTAGGCATTTTTCCGGTACACTTAAAAGCCAGACGAAGGCTGGCCGCACAGCGGCTAGTTAAGTATTAAAAAGACTTCTCAATCAATATAATTTGCAACAAATGACAGTTATCTACAGTTTGCACAAATTTTATTATTATTATTATTGAGTGGTGGATAAATTACAATATTTTGACAAGTGCAGTTATACTAATTAATGCACAAATCCCACCGAATACAATTGTATTCTAAATCTTCTAAACAGTCACACCATTTCCACCCCATGCAAATGATTGGATTTTTCAATTGCTCAATTATCAGGAAAGCATCTGGTTGAAAAAACTTTCGAATAGATTCAATGTTTATTCTTTTACCTCTCATACCTTGTATAGGTACAGTTTGTGAATTATAGATACTTCAACCTCTTCATTAACTTTATGAGAAGCTGCTCGTTTGGCAACTCTTAAATCCGCAAAATACTTTAGTTTAGATTCAATTAAATTATATTGTTATTATTATTGTTATTATTATGAACTCAAGTTTTTCCTTATCTGTCTTGTTTTCAAATGCATCATCTCGCACCCGCACAATTTGTGGTTTCTCTTTCATTCGCCCTCGGTTCAAACCAGTAACAGTTTCAGTAACAGTAACTAAAATTTAACTAACAAAGAAATCGCATATAAGGAAGGTAAGCAGAAACTGTTAACAACCCTCGCTATCTCTAAGACTGAAAATACCTCTTGTAAGTTCATCGAACCAAAAAAGCTGTGCGCATGCAAAATTACGGCAAATCGGAGTAAAATGTTTGTACCTGAGCTGATTGTGCGCATGCGCTAACGTAAGGTAGTGCGAATAGCCTCTAGACACTATATTTCTACCACTCGACAGCTTCTGTGCTTGACTGGCTTTCTATCCAGATTAATTGCTTTAAGTTACCGTTAGGAGATATGTTGTTAAAAAATTATGTACCATTACCTGATAATTATGTATATCGACAACATTTTAAGATATGTTCATTAGTGCATTCAGTTATCATTCGCATATATTCGAAACTATATACTATAATTTGTTCGATGAGGGGTAGAGTTAGTAATACCCAGGTACCCTGGTGTCTGGCACCACTTTAGATGGATATATATGAGTAGCGCATGCGCATGAGGTAAGCGGCGCTGAGTCGTCTGGGAAAAACAATTTCTTTTTTATTTGTTTAATTTCCTTTATACATCATTTTAGATTTATTACAGTATTTGAAAAGAACGTGTGACAACAATTAGATAATTTTTGAGATGTTACAATTTTTGTGCATTCTGAGTTATAAAATGAATGAGGTGTAACGCTGTTAATTGAAGCTAGCGCCAGAATGTCGCTGTGGTAAGTAAATACAGTGAATTTTAAAGAGTGCATTTATTCTATTACGGTTTATGCGCTATCGAAGAAGTAGATTTAATTAAATCCACAAAGTTTAAATGAAATTTAAGAAAAAATACGTATCATTTAATATTCCGTACAAGGAAGTCATGTGGTGTACACATCAGATTTTTTTTTATTTTATTTTAATTGAAATGTGTCTGAGCACGTAACCCAAAAGTAAAACTTACTTAATCTGTACGTATGTGCATATAGTCTGTACATACTTACAGTACCTATTCGAGTAAGTGCTTATGGTACTTATAATGTTTTCATACGTAAGTACGTACGTACAGACATCACAAAAAGTCCCTTCTAAATTCCTTTTAAATCCGCTTTTGGATGAAAGTGTTTTTTAATCCGTGCAGGTGTCAAACATGCATAGATGTGACAAATGTCCGTTCAGATGTTACGCAAAAAATATTTCGAATGGATTCGAGAGAAGTTAAAAGGAATATTCCTTTGAAATACGATATTCGGAATTTTTTGCGATTACAATACTTCCTTTGTTTCGTACAACGAAGAAAAACCATGTCTGCACGTGCCTGATATAAATAGATGTATAGATCAAATTACGAAAATATAGCTGTTTAAAGGTGTTGAAATAGCATACTTAATTAAAATGATTTTGTTAGAGCTGAGTCAAAAATATTTCCGCTGGTTCTTTATTTTTTCTCTTCTCCCCTTCAAGTTGTTGGGTAAAATATATGTTAAATCTCGCTTGCATGTAAACGCTGAGAAAACCTTTTCATCGGCTGAAAAAGTTTTAGAAAGGAACTTTGCTAGTTCACTTACTAAGTGGAAGAAAATATATTTAGAAACCATCCTTATATGCAGTCTTAATGTTCGCTTATCTCGTCCATTTTCCAATTTTGAGAGAAATCGATAGGTGTCGGAATAAAGAATATAATATTGCGTTACCTTTCTGAGTGTTTAATTTTGGCACTTTTCGTTTTAATAATATTTTAAGGACTTTGGGGAGGTTGTTAAAAGTAGCGCTTGAGTCTCGTAAACACTTCAGTTGACATTTTGTTGTGAGTGATTTAGTATTTCATAAAATGGTTGAAATTGAATTTTGGAATATGCTATGGATTTCTAGCACTGAATATGATATTTAATGTCCTAGTAATTATTTTATTATGTTTCAAACTCATTTAATCAGTTTATGAAGTACTTATATAAAATAATTATTGACTATTTGATGTATCTTATCATAGGGTTTTGTAATATAAGGCTAAACATCTCAACTTAGTTTTGCTGCTTTTTACTTCTATTTTCTAAACCCAAACCAGAAATATGCAGATAGCTGAGATTTATTTAATTAATCAGCTACTTTTATGCTAATTCCCTTTTTTCTTTTTTATTTTTACGTCAACTTTCATCAGAATGAAGAATATTTAAATTTAAATAGCCAGTGCAAACTGCAACCAATATTAAGAAAGAGTAGACTGGTAGTGCTACTGATCTGTTTACCGTATGTTTTAGCAGCTTTTGAATGCCACGTTTACAGTGTCTCTCCTATAATTTGTGGTGCGTAGTGTTTATGTGTTTACAATTTAGCTCTAAGCAGAGCTGAACACTATCCGTATGTTTATCCGAACTGTTTACCGTATATTTTAGCAGCTTTTGAATGCCACGTTTACAGTGTCTCTCCTATAATTTGTGGTGCGTAGTGTTTATGTGTTTACAATTTAGCTCTAAGCAGAGCTGAACACTATCCGTATGATTATCCGAACTGTTTACCGTATATTTTAGCAGCTTTTGAATGCCACGTTTATGTTGTCTGTCCTGTAATTTGTGGTGCGTAGTGTTTATGTGTTTACAATTTAGCTCTAAGCGGAGCTGAATCGAAGCTTGTAGATGTAATTCTAATTGATATCCGAAAATACTTCTCGTTAACTTGAATCCTATAGATTTGAGTTCCCCAAGCTGTGGTCCTCGAAGTATGATTTTGTGGTCCACATGTCATGAGTACAAGAACCGTCAATATATCCAAGCCGAAGGTAGGTCTTTTCGGTGGGTCCGCTTTTTACAAGTCTCAAACAGGTGAGAAGATCAAATGGGGTAGATGCGTTTAGTTCATAAGATTATCAAAAAATTAATAGCTTGAATTAATTATTAAAACCAAATATAACTTTCCTTCTATTAACTTAATTGATTAATACCTATATCAAATTAAATTAATTTTATGTAAGTATATTTTAAAAATATAGGTACTAATAAAGTATGATAACACTTTGCCTTCGATGAACAGAACAGTATAGTGGTCCTCTTCATGACAATTTATAAAAGTGTTCTCAGGCAGAGATTCCTACAAGGAAATGTATAAAAACCTACTTGAAAAAGGTTTAAGAAACGTTGCTGTAAAGGATAGAGGATAGACATTGTTAATTCTGAATTTTACTGTACAGTCTAAGAGAAACAGCAAGTAAAGCTTTAGTTAAGATTTATCACTGTGTTTGTTAATTACAGCTCAACACGTACATTTGCTTAATTTGTAGCTACGATGTTTATTTCATCAAGGTAAGCTTAGACATAAAGGAAGCCTGCATAACGTTTATAACAGGAGGCGTGAGAACGTAGCAGTTATTCGCTAGAGATCCAGAGGCGTGTGACTAAATTTCTTGCTATGTTTATTTGGCGAATCTCTGTCATTAGTTTGGTTTAATGCATACTGTGTATTCAAGGTTAAGCAACAGCTACAGTGGTATTTTAGATAATTGTATTATTTGTAGTAACAAAACTTGTGAAGATATTTGTAGTTAAACTTTAACTGGAGCCTTTGACTGAAGTCAGGACACATTCCCTTAATTTAAGTTTGATTTCTTACCACAGAAATTTTGTACAGCATTCTACAGCGTTAGGGATATATGTGTTTCAGTATAGCTTTCTATATGCCTTTTGTTTTATAAACTGTAAATTTCCATAACTAATTTAATCAAATTTGTTTATTTCTCCTCATTTGGTTTCTTTGAATTCTGCCCGAAAAGTAATTCACGAACGTGGCAAAATCCAACCAATCAGCTTAAAATAATATTTTAAAATACAACATTTGTTTGTAGCTACCATAAAGTCATTATCTCCTAATATTAAAATACTTTGATCATAATTTTACTTACATTTCTCCAGTCCCTATATTTTTACTTGGCGAAATTTTGTACTCATTATAAAAAATAAAACAAGAAACATTTGACACCCGTATGACAAAAACTGTTCGAGATATTTAGCATTATTGTTGGGTATCATTTTTAACTCTCGTAAACATTTTGTAGAGTGAAATGTTTGCATGTTTACGTAACTAAAACTAAAATATCCGTTCAGTGGCGTGCATTTCTATAAAAATGATTGTGAAAAGTACTGAAATATATAATATTTTCAAAATGGAGGTCTTATTCACAGAATCTTGTGGAATTCGTTTTCTATTAAACATTGTCAGGTTTTCGTACTGGCACACAGCTAACTAGAAACATTATTTGCATCAATTAAAAATTAATGATATTTGTAACTGAAGGAATTTTTTTGTGCGACTACTAGATTGCGAATTTAAAGTTGTAATGTTATTATTTTAAATTAGCCAGTTATTATGATTTGGATCTCTAATATAAAATCCCCTTTCCGTGTTCCTCATCAGAATGCAAATGAGTAGCAAACAATAAAGCTGAGATTTTTGTATTTTAAGAAAGAATGCGTTTCTGGCTTTATTTTAAGAGAGAATGTGTTTCTGGCGTTTAGGCTACCAATTAGTTTCCACCCAGCTCTGATAATGGTAATTGTTCGGCTTTGCGTTCTATCGCTGCCGACACCTGGATTTTGACGCTCCGGTAGTGTAGTAAACCGGCTTCTAGTAATATTTAATTATGTAGGCCTTGAATACTGTTCAACATTTGATTTAAATTTGACTGTTTTACTTTAGTTACATCGCCACGAGTTGTGACTTATACTGAAGCACAAGAAAGTGTGATTGTGTTCTAAATTCTATTTAGACTTTGGCGTCTGCTTCAAACGTAGCGATAATTCCCTTCAGGTCTATTAGGAATTCTACACTAATTAATATTTACCAGTCACGTGAAATCTTACAAAGTAATATATCTTAATGAAACTATTAATAACGTATTGAGGCATTTTTAGACTTTTAAGTTATAATTTATTCTTATGAAAATTTTTTAGGGGATACAAACTGTAACAAAGTTATAAATTAAAAATATTATTAAATTACAAAACAATATCATCGAGTGGCATTTAAAAGGGAAAAAACAGCGTAAAATTATAATAATTTGTTTATTAAAGGACCTTTCAATGCAAATTGAATACGATCTGAAAATCGAAATTTCAAAATAAAACTTCTCGATCAATTTTTTTCCTATGGAAATCAAACATTTCATGTTTTTTTTTTCATATCCAGTACAAAATGTTTCGTAACATAGATAGGAGGAATAGGAGGAATGTGTAAGTGAGATTTCGTAATTTTTACAAAACTGATTACTTTAAAAGTATCCACATGTGAATATTTAAGTCATTTAAAACATTTTCATGTTTCGAAATATACGTCTACGACAAACGGTTGCGAAACTAACGACCGGGTATGGACTTTCATGTATACAATATATATATTTGCGTAATTTATAATGGATCTGGATCATTAGTAACTCGGAACAGCTTCTGTAACGCTTAAACATGTTCTGAAAATACAGACCTACCTATGTAAGGTTTTAAGGTATACGATGTTCAGTTTATGAATTAGCATTCTTTTTTTAGCGAAGAGAAAAAGTAAATCTATCGAATGAATTCGATTTTTGAAGAAAATCTGATTTACTGTAAACGCTATTTACTATTGATCATAAAATAAAGATCTAAATGTCGCTGAGATATTGATTTAAAGAGAGTTAGAAAGACAAAGATTTTTTTTTTGCCATTGCGCTGATTTCTATTTTATGCGGTCAATGCACTCGATTTTATTTTTCAGAAATATCTCACAATCCACTTTGTTTCTGGCGAGCAATATAAACCTAAGCGAAAATGATATTCTTTATGTAGGAAACTAAACTAACTTGATGAAAGTTTGTGCTGACAAATTTGCTAATTTACAGGCAATAGAGCATGTAGTAGGCGGCATTTTTTATTTCTTGCATTTAATATTTTTTAATATTAGCATCATAAACTTATAAATACGTTTAGTTTAATTTATTGAAATTATTTACATAGCCGCCAGCAGATTTCAGTAGCATTTGATTTCAAATTTAAAACATCAGAGGATGATGTCTGTATTACGAAGAAACATTAAACATTTTAAAATTTTAAAGCGAAAAAATATTGTTTTTCCTACTTAACATTGTAGAATTTTTCCTTATTTTTATGAAGACTGTAACAGAACATTTAAATAATTTTTAGGTTGTCTTTGAATTGCGACGAGTGCTGATCCAGCGGTTCAATCGTTGGTTGGTTCTGACGAGGACGAAAGTCGAAGACTTTCCTTCTTGTTATCTTAGGGGTTATTTTTAAAAATATTTCTTTTATTTAACATCAGATGAATTTAAGGAAGGATAAACCTACGTAGCATTTTTAAATAATATTTTCATACATACGCATATGTAATACATACATAACATAATTTACAAAATTAATACACGCATTCCTATAACCTAGTTTGAATTGTATGTCTCGGATTCAACTACATTTATCCATACATTATCCTACTACCATCACCGACATAACTGAGAACTGACATAACTCGTGATATGCCATATTCAGTGGATCCCCTCACATGGGGACATTTGGGGAAATGAAGAGGCGGGTGCCCTGGCGAAGAAGGGGTGCCGAGGAGACTCTGGCTACTTCTAACTGTCTGACTTACCTTGAGTTGTATTCTGCCAGAAAACATACTGATAAAATGACTTGGATTGTCCCTCCGGCATATCCTTGGTATCGTGTTCATTCCCCTGGTGGATCCCTCGCTATGAACTGTGACAGATGCATCCAGATGGCACTCGCCCGATTTCGTAGTGGCCATTTAAGAAGCCTTGTATTCCAGATTGGTCAAAAAACCCACCCGATTTGTCGGAAATGTAATAATGAGTAGGCTTCTCCGGCACATATTCTTAGGTGCCTGAGTTTGTTCTACGACGACCTATTAAAGTTTCCTCTGCTGGTCTATGACTTTGTGAAGGTGAATAAACTCGTGGATCTCGTCTAGCAGGAGCTGGACTCGAGAGGATTAGCAACAACAACAACAACCATCACTAAAGGTAGCACATGCATTCTATTGGTGAATCCTCACTGCAAGAGCTTCTAAATTCTAAACTAAATAGACAAAGGAACATAATCTCTTCCAAAAATTAAGGAATTTGCATCAGCTCATTTTCTTCAGATATATTGCGTCTCCTTAGGTATTTTACGTCTTCATATTTTAGTTTGTTTTACATCTATTATATACTTTCAACAACAAGCAACTAAGGCCCCCAACCGGGATAGTGATTAGTGATTCTAATTGCCATACTGAAGGGCCCAGGTTCGAATACCGGAGAAGGCACGGATGTTTGTAAATGTATAGTGCCTGCGAGTCATGAGGGTTCTCTAAATATGTGACAAGCCGAATGCCTTCTCGCGAGGTTGGTGATAGGGAAA
>KK116845.1:43036-100951 GCA_000611955.2 Stegodyphus mimosarum | reverse complement strand
AAAATTATTTAAAAATAAAAATTTTAAAAATAAATTATAAAAAATGCGGGAATTATGTTTGGATTAAGCCTAAATTTCGAATTCTGGAAGATGGAATCAAGTAAGTGTAAGAGAAAAAAGACATATTATTAAATATGTATCAAATTCAAATAAGATAGAGGAACTCAATTTTTGAGAGCTATTTTTTTAAAAACTATTCGTGGAAATTTTACAAAACTTGATAGTTCGGCATAGTTTGAGTCGCAGAAGCGAAATGTGGAAAAAAATTGTTATATCAATTCCGAAAAAGTCCGATTTTGTGTCAAAATACCTATGTTAGAATAATATTATGTATAACTCTAATATATATCCTAAGTCGCGCTTTCGAGACATAAAAAAGGCAAGTTGAATTTCTTCAATCGGCCCAGTAAAACGAAAAATATATAAATGTCCCTTTTTTTTTCTTTTTTTCCCGCAGCGTATATATTAACAAGGGTGGTCCATTAAAATGCCGAGGATTGTTTCATTTCTCAAATTGCATACCTAATCCGGAAATTGTCTAGATATTCTGCACATTACCTACTGGGTACGCGTTAAAGTAAAATTAAGAACTTTGCTTTAAGTAACAGCAATGGTTCCGTTGACTTAGATTAAAATCATGTTATTTATGTCTTTTTCGATAGCTAAAGAACCAAGTTAATAAAATTAAACAATAAAAATAATTAGTTGATAGAATCAATCATCAACCATCAATGAATCAAACTTTTGAACATTAGCGATATGGAAGCCGTTAATGTGTGTATTACCTAGGTAAAATTCAGAAAACTCTTGGTTCCGCTCGTTAACGGATTAAATATAGGTAATGTTCGCATTAGCTGTTTTCGAGCTTTAGCGGTAACACATACACTGCTCGACATTGAAAATGCAACACCAAGAAGGAGTGGTCATAAATTTATGCAAATTTTAGAGTAGACGCATGTTACTGAGTTATGCGAATGATGTGAAATGCGCAGCTCTCCGATGCACGTGAAGTAAGATATAAGAGCAGGAACGTGCAGAATGGGCAATATTCATTCGTGTCTTTATTTCTGCCAGACGAATTATCGAAGAAAGTTGGTTTTGGTCCCGGAGGATACGTGTAATAGGAGAAAATGCCAGGCCGCTGTCAACGAAGGCACGTCCAGCAGATAGACGATTTTACGAGGGGTATGGTGATCGGACTGAGAACGGAGGGTTGGTCCTTACGTCAAATCGCAGCTGATGTCCACATGGATGGGAGCACGGTGCATCGGCTATGCCGAATGTGGTTGGAACAAGGAAATGTGGGAAAAAGGAGGGCTGCAAGTGCAACCAGAGTGACGGCAGCACGCGTGGATCGACGTATCCGCTGACAAGCTGTGGCGGATGCGTCCCGCAAGTCACTTGTACCGCGATTCTGCAGCATGTGCAAGATACCCTGGATGTTCCCGTGTCGACCAGAGCCAATTCCCGTCGATTGGTTGAACGAGGCCTGCACTCACGGCGTCCGTTAAGAAGCTGCCATTGAACCCACAGCATAAACGCCACCGTTTAGATTGGTGCCGGACTGGAGCGATGTGGATGACAGAATGGCGAAACGTCGTGTTCTCAGATGAGTCACGCTTCAGTTTATCCAGTGGCAGTCGTCGTATACGTGTGTGGCGTCGACGTGGAGACAGATCTAATCCGGCAGTAACTGTGGAACGCCCCACCGCGCGACAACGTGGCATAATGGTTTGGGGTGCTAGTGCCTACGATTCCAGGTCCTCTCTACTTCGTATTGAGGGTACTATGACGGCCCAACGATACTTGTTTAATGCACTGCGGTCGGTGGCAATCCCGTACCTTCAAGTGCTGCCTAATGCAATTTTTCAGCAGGATAACGCCCGACCACACAGTGCTCGCACCTGTCAACATGCTCTGCAAGGTATACAGATGTTTCCCTGGCCACCATACTCTCCTGACCTGTCACCAATCGAACATGTGTCGGATGCGATTGGACGCCGTTTGCAAACTCTGCCCCTGTCTCGTTCAGAAGACGAACTGTGGCAAATGGTTGAAAGGAAATGGAGAGCCATTTCTCAGGACACCATTCGCACTCTTATGGACTCTATGCCTAGACGTGTTTCTTCGTGCATCGCTGTCCGCGGTGGTCCTACATAATACTGAGAGACGCCGTTCTTGCTCTGTATTCTGATTATCATTTTGAAATAAAAATCACTTATTGTTGCTTGCTGTCTCTGTCTTTTTTCCAAATTTCATCACTTTCTGACCACTCGTTTTTGGTGTTGCATTTTGAATGTCGAGCAGCGTATATACGTATAAGTACATAGGTATAAAATGCATACTTATAAATGTTTGATGAAAATAACCTTTTAGAGATGAAATATAAAAGAAGATTAAGAAATATTCTCTGTTACTGAATGAAGAGAAATATAATAGATTTTGAAGTTTCGTTAAATGAATTTAGTTTTTAAAAGACCATTAAAGGTTATTTAGGTCGTTAAAACAGAGTTTAGTAAAAGATGAAAACGTTCAACTTAAAATTCGGCAAAAAATACGCACAAGTTTGGTTAGTTTTATAAAGTTTTGCTTTTATGCTAAACACAATGCAAGTCATACTGCTTGAATCTGAAGTTAGACTGGTTAATTTTATTACGAAAGGGCAATTAGAAACTTTTAGAAGTCTAAAATGGAAATGAAACACAAGTTTTGTTCGCGATGCTACTTTATTGGAGGAAACTTTTGGAATATTTTTAAAAATCTAAGTTCAAGAGCAATTTAGTTCTACAAATTGTTTTTCGAAAATTAAAAGTTTTGATGTTCATCCCAATAGTGGAAAACTATTAGAATCCCTTTTATTTTATTATTTATAGCGTGCTGTATATGCTCACTTTTTCTAAATTTTAGAGATCTGCAAGTTAGTCGCATATGCAAAACAAACCGCATTCTTAAAGTATTTAATAAATGCTGCTGCATGTGGAATATTTCAAATTTTTAGTGGTGCTTCAGAAGCTCCAAAGAAGCCAGAAGTTATGGTAAACCTTCTACTATTTTGTTTTTTGTTAACTCTAATTTCAAAGTCTTCCACAGAGTATACCAGTAGGTTTACACAAGTAAGTTACAGCAGTAACAAAATAAGCAAATGTACAATATAAACGGGGAAAGTTATTAAAAACCCTTAAATAAACAAAAATAATAAATAAATAAATAAGGAAAATAACAATTTAAAAAAAGAACATCTGAAAGCTTTCAGATTTCATATTACGCCCAAAAAGACATTTTTTAACGTCTTGTTTATTACCTTTTTTTTATTAAATATCATGTTCTTCGCCCTTAAACCGCATAAAATTCAGTTCAACAGCAATATCACAAAATAATTAAAAAGAGCATATCTTTAGAATTTCCGATACCCAGCCTCGCGCGCTGTTGATAACTCTTTTTTTCGTACAGTGTTGCCATTGCTAGCTTTGAAATCATCGAGTTTGTTAATCAGAAATTCGTTAAAGTGTTACAAAACTTGAAATAGATAATAAAACAAGTTCGAAATTCAAATTTCGGGGTTCCAAGTACGCATGTCCGGTTGGAGGACTACGTTATTTAAAATTTTATGGCTCTAGATATCGTTGTTTTTTCACTATCTGTTTCACAAGTGAATCAACGCAGAATGTGAAACGACGCAAAATGCCATTTTGAGACTAATAGCCCTTTGTGTCTAACCTTCCTTTGGGCTAATAAAATAAAGAGAACTCCATCACCTATTTTGAGAATTAAATTTCGAAAAGAAGAATTTGTGTCTTTAGTCCGAAAAAGCTGAGAAGAAATTGGTGGCCAAGGTGCAAACAGGTGCTTCAAAGTTGCTTGAAGTACCTTCCTGCGCTGGACATGGTGAATGCACTAGAGGAGAATACGCTTAACACCCTTATTGCCGCTACCGCGTCTGCACAAAGCACTGGAAGCAACTCCAAATCGCTTTAAAGGGCTCAGGGTTCTAAAAGTTACCATGTCCACTCAAAAATTGAGTAACTTTAAAATCTATTGAAAATTGGGTAACTTCCAGTACACCGGTGAAACAAATTAAGAGAATTTGCATATTTTATCGAATTGCGTCAAAAGAACTGAACTGAAGGAAAGACCACTGCTTCTAGATAAAAATGCAAATCTTGTACAGCAAATACCAAAGAGTACATGTATATGTAGGAGAAGCTAGCAGAAAACAGGCTTTATAAGTGCGTGGAGGGTAGGACGAATTCCGTTCGCTAGCACACCTCGGCGAATTTCTTGGTGTTATCTTGCAGCAATCGGTTAAATTCATATCGAAACACTAAAAACCAACGTTTAGATGATGGAATGAGGTGGCGAATTGCAGCGAGGCTAGAGGCAGGCCAATCGCAATTCCAAATATGCAGAGAGTTTAATTTAACGCCCAGCGTCGTGTATTTAACGCCCAGCATCGTGTGTAACCTATGGAAACAGATCCAGGACACTAGATCCATCGAGAGAAAGCCTGGGCAAGGTCTTTCAAAAGACACGACGGCCAGAGAAGATCGCTATTTGTCCATTTTAGCGAAGCGTGATAGAAAGGCTACAGTTTCTCAGCTCTCTCCGGATCTGTATGCAGCCACAGGAACCCGTGTAACAAGGATGACTGTTTCCAAAAGACTGCATGAGAAGCGGTTGTTTGCCGAAAGACCGGTTGTTTGCGTCCTGCTCCCGTCTAAAGACAGGAGAGTTCGATTAGCATGGCGCAGGCAGCATAGTGATTGAAAGACCGTGATTCCGATGAGTCCCGTTTTAGCCTAAACACCGATTCTCACCCTACTTTCATATGGAAAGAGCCAGGGACGCGCTTCCTACCCTGCAATATCCTCGAAATCAACAATTATCGCGGTGGCAGTGTAATGGTCTGGACAAGCATCATGAACGCACACCTCTCCGCGTCTTTGACAGAGTCTCTGTGATTGGTGGGAGGTATAAGGATTAGGTCTTGGAGCCCTATGTTCGCCTTTTTCGGGGTGCAGTGGGCCCCGAGTTCACCTCACAGGACGATAACGCGAGGCCACATAAAGCTCTTCTAGTCAACGAATTTCTCGAGAGTGAGGATATTCACCGGATGGATTGGCCAGCCAAGTCCCCAGACCTCAACCCAATAGAGCATATCTGGGAAACTCTGGGGGAGGGGATTGCAGCTCGCAACCCCCGTCCCGAAAACCATTCAGGAACTGAAAACTGCATTGCTGAAAGATGGGACCAATTTCCACAGGCCTGAACTGCCTTATTTCCAGTACGACATCACGCTGCGAGGCCTGTATGGCTGTAAGAGGGTACCATACACCCTATTAACCCATTTCTTTTGTGTCTTCTGCAACGACTGTTTCAGACCTTCAGACTCCCATGAGTGTTACACACGAACATGTGTGTTTGTTAGAACTGTTGAATGTTTATTTTGTTTGTATTATATTAACCTATGTTCACACCAAATTTTATTAAAATCTGTCCAATAGTTCTGGAGATCGTAGATCAAATATAAAAATTCTCTTAATTTATTTCACCAGTGTATTTAAAACACGTTTTGTCGGTAGCATGAAAAGCTGTCAACAGAATTTAAATGTTCCCAAGCATATTATTTGGCACATAAAATTGGGTATTCAAGTATTACCCGTCGAACCGTGAAAGTTGGGACTGATCCTCTCTGCGGTATTCTAAACTTCTTTATACAGTAAACAAGCAGTATTACACCTGCTTTGTAAAAAAAAGGTTTCATCGGTTTTTACTATTTTGTTAGGTCCACCGATTTTCCCTAAAGATATGCTTAAAGCTCTATAAGCACAAACATCTAGTAGGCAATTCTTCCCATGTCAAAAAAAATCCCATGTCAAAAAATTCATGTAAAAAAAAATCCCATGTCATGTTTGTGTCAAATATATTCAACTGAAGACATTCTATCCATGAATACACACTTTGTTTATGGTAGGATCCAATAAGTCTATTCAATAAGTCCAACCATTCTTTGTTTGTTGTTCCGTAGAAGACAGATTTCAAATTTAATTTCTTTTTTCAAAACGCAACAAATCATACAGCAATAACTGTTAATTTATATCCTTGTTCATGAAAGCAAAAGGTGGCTTACCGAGAATCAGTCGGGGTTAACTCAAATGAAAGTGTGGATGTTATGGTTTGATTTGATTTATTTAATTATGGCAAAGCAGCTAGGACTATCTGCATAAGTTGAAGGACTCCTTCGTGAAGGACTTTCTAACCGGAATTGGCTCGTATACACATTACATATGCGGAAAACTACAAAAACACCTATGCAGCCAGCCCGTTCGCCTGGAATTGAATCCAGGTCAGAACTACTAGTGGTTCAGCGACTTTACCTCTTAGCCGCTGGTGGACGAAGCAGATGTTATGGTTGTATTGTTACGTCACGTTTATCCATTCCTGGCGTTAAATCGTGCTACTCGGCGACAGTTTTACAGACGACAGGATAATACGTAAGTATCTAAAATTGTTTGTATGAATGCTCGCTCTTTATAGTTTAGTTTGAAGCCTGTACAGATTATATCTTCGTGCATATGCAGTAAAGGATTAAAAAAGACAATGAAGTTGGATTTCTTGTGTAATGGCTTCGCGGTTTAATAAGGCACCATTAAACAAAACGTATATTAAACTAATATTCAAAGTAAAATATTTATCTCAGAGCAGTACATCGCTCCTACAACATAGCAAAATAGAGTACCTTACTTTCTCCCTGCTAACGTTGAACTCTTCTAAAAAACAGCAACCCTTCTGGAACAAGAGGCTAAACGCGCCAAGCTCGCTTTGGTGATCGTTAAACAGTCGCCAGATACTACACTCACGTCGTAAGATTGTTGTTGAAGCTGTTTACAAATTAATCATGAATCTGGAAATTAAAATCTAGCACCTGTTTGCGATCAATGAGGAAAAGAAAAAAATCTACATATACTTTTATACATTCTACTCCTAATATCCAAATCTCAAATACTATAAATATTTGGAATGAAACACCTATAATTATACAATAATTTACCATATAAACATTGATAAATTTTTTTCCACTTCATCTAATTATTCCAAACATTATTATTTTTATAACGATTATATAAATGAGGACATTTGAAGCTTTTTCTGCAATTAATTTCAATAATATTCCGATTTGTATTTTTGCTGGAACTTTCTTGTGCTTAAATACTCCTTCGATAGAATCGAAAAATATATTCCACGCTTCTGCTCTCTTCGGTACTGCTACAGTTGGTGTTTCTACTCATTTCATCAGCTTCTCGATGGAAATTTTCGGTTTTTCGTCCTGTGTTTTAGATTGAAGGTGTCGGACTTCTACTTACTTCATTTTGAGTTGCTCGAAGCTTCGCTAATTCTATTTCGCGTTCTCTTTCTGTTCTCAATCTCTCTTCTTCCACTTGTATTCTTTCGATTTCTTCTTCTATTCTCCACTGTAGTAACCAGAATTTCTTTCACGAAATCAGCATGTTCGATGTATTCTCTGCTAGTCTGGAGCTCGTGTTTCAGTTCTACCAGCTTCAAATCGGAGAATGCTTCTTCACCGATTTCCAATAAAACAGTTGCTAAATCTTCTTTCTTCACGTTTTTGAACATTTTCCCTTCTTTTTCTTTAAAACCAAACTTTTCAAACTTACGATTAAGTAATTCTCATGTTTTTACTCCCATTCGGAAAAGTGAACTACTTCCATATGTTAGGCTTAACGTTTACGCCACTTCCGTTTTTCAACGCTCTAAGCTCTGGTTCTTGACAGCGTGTTAGAACAGTACCCCCTACATACAAAGCCAAGCCTCTAGGGTTGCTTGAACGCTCTAACGTAAGTCGTCTTTCAAACACCTTCCTCCTGGTCTCGTAGCGTAGTGAACCAACCGTTGTTTGATAGTAATAGAACGTGAGTGCTGTAATAGAACGTTTTACATTTGCGAATTACTTTATTTTTTTCTCTGTGCCACACAAATGCTGTGTCGCAATACGCAAGGGAAATTATAAGAATGGCTCGAAGGTGGCCGTATTTAGTTTTCCTGCGGAATAGGAACTCAAAAAGAAATGGATTTGAAACTGCAAACGACAAGATGGATTCCAGCCTACGAAACATTCAAAGGTAAACATGCGTCACATTTTTAAATTAGAAAATTCCTGAAAGATCAATGTTATTGAAACAAAAGTGATTTGAAATTGTGAAACAAAAAATTCTGACTGCAAGGGAAACAACTTACTAAAGTTCTATCGCATTCAACCAAAGAAAATAAAACAAACGAAAAATATTATCGTTTCATTGCTTTCCGTACAAGCATGGTTATGCATTTATTTTACTAAGCTGAACTTCCTTTCATTCCCATTATGAATAAGAATTATTAATGTATTCTTTAATTAATTTGTATTTTCCCCGGAGCATCGAGATTTTTTAACATGTATATTGGTCTGTGATTGATTAATATTTCAGGAATTTTTTTTACGTAATACAGAGCTAATTTTGAATTTTAAAGTGAGTATAAAATGGATCCTTTTCTCAGTAACTACTCAATATAAAATCTGCATAGCTTATAATGTTCGTATTATTATAACTTTGATTAAACAGATAAACATACAAATTTGTCAATCTTAAAGACGTTAATTTAAAGCTGTTTTAGATCTAAATATCTAACTGTTTGGTATATTGTTAGTTGTTTTGATTTAAATTAAGTCTCATTCCACCTGTTTTATATATATATATATTTTTAGAGTTGAATGTATGCAATGCCTTATGCATTATCATTTTTGCCTTTTTATTAAGGAAGAGGATATTTAGTAAAATATATATTCTTCAAAAAACAAACCAGCAGCAATCAGATTTTAAACATATATTTTATTACCACCATCAGAAGTATGTTAAATCAATTTGTTTATCATTATTTAAGCGTTAAAATATTTAAGAAAAGTTAAGATACGTATCTGAAATTAGGAAATACAGTCGATGAAAGGCAAATCGGATATATATCTATACATATTTACTTACTTAAAACCAAATGATATAAGCATTCTGGAAAGGGAGGGAACTATGTTTTATTTACTCTTGTCTTAAGGGAATAACAGCGATAAGTGGTTCCATGTGGCAACCATGCTTTCTGTAGATAAGGACGACTGTAGTGATGTAGTGTCAGCCGTGCCATGGCTTTGTATGTAGGAGGTACTGGTTGGAATAACTTCATGATTCAACAAGGCACCATTAAACAAGACGAAACAAAACATTTATTAAACTAACATTCAAAGTAAAATATTTATCTCGGAGCAGTACATCGCTCTTACAGCATAGCAAAATCGAGCACCTTGCTCCTCGCCGCTAACGTTCAACTTTTCTAAAAAAACAGGAACACTTCTGAGAGAAGAGGCTAAACGCGCCAAGCGCACTTTGGTGATCGCCAAACAGTAGCCAGATACTACATCTTCAACTCTTGAGATTTCAGTTCGTGTCTTGGCCAAAGAATATGTACTGTTAAGAAGGAAAACTTCGCAGAAGCAGAAGTGGCTCCCTTCCAACGAAAAGGGAAACAACTGCGCATGCGTGAAATATCTGTCACCAAAAAGCGCCAAAACTCGAAGCTGAATGTCGAAGTTGGTTTGGACAGGTTCGACCGTTACGTTTAGCAAGAGTTTAAACAAAGAATAGGTTCTTTGGTTTCAAGTAGCGATATGGACAATGGAAGTTCAACAGCCAGTGAAAGTGAAACTTCACCTAATATTTCATCATTTCCGAGTTTAAATTATTGCGACAAGTCAAAGAACGATTCATCTTAACCCGTGTTCCTAGACACGTCGCGGAGAGGGAAAATGTCGGCTAACTACCAAAGAACCGGCACATCAGAGAGGGGAAATTCTCGCCAACAGATTCCGTCGCCAAATCCCTTGGCGAACGTTCCCTTTTCTTTGTAACGTTCCCTTTTCTTTTCCTTTTCGGCGTTGCAGACAAAGTGGTTTACATTACATCCATGGAGCCTTTCCTTCTTTACATAGAGGTTCTTTGTCTTGGCCGCGTTCAATGGGGGTTATGAATTCATGAACCCGTGATTAAGACCACATGAATGAAGGTTTGGTATTCCATCTTTTGTTTTGTTTCCTTATGCACTGTTATGGTACGTGCTTTATGTGCGGTATTTAGAATAATATTCAGATGTAAAGTATTGTTACGTGCCTTCTTTACATAAACAATATCATATGAATCTTATGCCTTCTAAATTCGATTTTTCCTTCTATGTGTACTTCGAAGACAGAAATGCTATTCTCTCAGTACCCGTTTCACTCTTTTTTATTGAAGCAACACTTTTTGCAATCAATTCTTCAACTTTTCAAAGGTTTATTACTTGACAGACTTAAAATTTATACATTTTAATAAGTAAATAAATAAAACATTAAAAGTAATGTGCCCCCATGAAGGAATATTTAAATGTTCATATGAATATTTCGCAGTTAAAGTTAAGGGAAAAAACATTAAAATCCATCATTTTTAAACAGCGTACCAGAACAAAATGAGAAGCATATTTTTAAAGTGCGATTGAAAATAAATTCCGCATGCTATCTTTCAAACATATTAGTTTTATTGACTTGTATTTAGTTTCTCTTTCTTTTTAATGCAATATCGTAATCTGTTTTTTGTCTTTCGATTCCTCTTCCCTCCCCTCCTTTATTATAGGTAGTGAGTGATACATATGTCTTCTTTTCGAATCTCCATTTCGATGGGTTCACTGGTGTTTACAAAATGATAAACGTTTCTCCATCGAAATGAGAAAAGGAGAAATTTATTTTCCTATCAAAAAGCACAAAACACGCATCTGTGCTTTTTTTTTAAATCAAGCATAAAAACTTTTTCATTATAACTTTTTCATCTTTTTTATTTATTTCCACTGTAGATTTATCTGATATCTGGTGGAAATCTAATATTTAAATATCCATCTAATTTCTAAGCGGTCGTTTAGGAATTTCCTAAAGCTAATTAAAAAAAAACTGCATAAAAGTATTTTTTTAATATATAACAATAGTTAAGTTTACTCTTAACATTTAGATTTACATCTTATCCTATCCTTCTTGGTTCATGCTAAAATATTTGATCAAACGAGAAAGGTTTGCTAATTGAAAGGCGTGTAACATAATTTAAAATAATTTAGGAACAGGATTTTAAGCTCAACAATTTAATTAATTCCTGTCGCGTGCGCCGAATAGCGTCTATGTTACTGAGCAATAGTTTTTGCTGAATCATTTGAGGACCAAATGTAGATAAGCAAACAATTGGGCTGTTGATCAGTAATTTAACTCTTTCACATCGTTCGAAGCCAAAATCTGTTTCTCTCAAACACCTGAAACGTTTGTATATATATGAAAATTTGTTGAAATGGATTTCCTTCCCCAATGCAAGTAGTAAGGGACATAGCCTACTTAAGTAAAGCGATTACTTTTCTCTTGGTGATCTTTACACTGCTTTACCCTTTGAGTGCAGTTTTCCCTTAGGACAGGGTTGCAACTGCGAGCATTAGAAGCTAAGCGTTGACGTTAGAAAAGGAGACAGGAAGTGCATTCAAATAACAGAGCTACTTTCAGTCCCTTCAAAAGAATGATTGGCATGTCGTTAACAACTTCCAAAACTAACGAGCCATGCATTAACGTTATGAAGAAAAGCACCAATTAGAAAATGGTCTGATGCTTTCGGGCGACCTGCCGATATATGAATGCTCGAGCGTTTCGGGCGACCTGCCGATATATGAATGCTCGGGCGTTTCGGGCGACTTCGCAGCGAAAAACTGAAATGTTTGGCTGTATTTGAAATTGTATATAATTGAAAATAAATACAAACTGGCTTTAGTTTCATATTAAAAAATTGTTTCACCAAATTTGCTCTTCAGCTGTAAGGCAAGGAAACTCATCTTTGTAATGTTGTTGAACGACAAGTCATCGTAACTTATCGCAATTTTCAGTTGTAATCCATCACGAATTAGTAAATTATATTTTTATTTTAATTTGACTAGTGCCATGTGTTGTTCGTTCAATAGCTTTTAAGGGCTAAAATTCAGCAGCAGGTATGTATGTTTGCCGTTAGCTAGAATGTGTTTAAATTAATAAAAATTTACTTTATGTGTATAAATCAGTTATTACTCTTCCACGACCAAAGAGCCGAAAAAGCATTAATAAAGAAAAAGGATGGAATCTCATGCATAAGTGGGTACAGAAAGGCACTAAAAAAATCTGATGTGTACACAAAATAACTTCTTTGTACAGAATATTAAGTTATACACATTTTGCATTTCATTTAAACTTATTGGATTGAATTAAATCTACTTCGTTGATAGCGCATAAACTATAATAGAATAAACGCACTCTTTAAAATTCACTATATTTTTTTAACATAGCGTCACTCTGGCGCTAGCTTCACTTTACAGTGTTACATTTCATTCACTTTATTATTGAGAATACACAAAAATTCTATTCAAATACTATAATAAATCTAAAACGATGTATGAAAGAAATTAAACAAAAAAAAAAGCAGTTTTTCACTGACGATTCAATATTTCTTATTCAATTAATTCATTTCTCACTTCGCAGCAAGGCAAAAATACATAAAAACTCAAAATATCTATATTAAAAATTACGCAGTAAATCTTTAAATCTTAAAACACTTATTTCCTCGAATAAATTCCAGAACTGATTAAGCATGATTTAATTCGCAATAATAAAACAAGGCGTTATCTTTGTTGTTGCGAAGCTTAGTCTTTCTAGATTGACAACAAATCCACTATTTTGCTAACGTTCAAATGTAAGCAAAGATGGCTGCTGTAGCCAAAAAATTAGGCTTAGCTGCACATAAACAACCCTTAAATTGTTGATAATTCTACAAATATTGCATGCAAATTTACTAAAAGCATAAAAACCTTAACCGGAAGATAAGAATAACATAATTCAATCATTTTTAAAGCAAAAGAGGCGCAATTTACAAATGTATGAGAATAAAGAAACTGAGCTCACTGAGCCGAGTAACAGAGTATATATATATATATATATATATATCCATATATTTATATACTTTTGGTGCGTTCGATTGTAACCAAAATAGGAAGTTCACATCTACATATTATAGCAGTCCTATATACAAAATTTCAACCTTCTGAGGCTGTTCATTTTGGAGTTACGTAATATACATACATACTTAGGTATGTACGTACGCACAGACGGCACGTAAAAATTTCTTCAGAATCCATTTTAAATCAGTTTTATAAATTTTAGGGGAAAACAAGTCTTTTATTCTGTCCATACGTATGAATGTTACGCAAAAAACAATGTTAAATTGCATTCTATAGAGGTAAAAACCGATATTTTCCTTGAAATATGATACCCGAAATTTTTCGCGATTACAATACTTCCTTTTTACTTCGTACAAGGAAGTGAAACGAAGAGCAATAATTCAGTTTATCAAGCGATCACTAGATTAAGAGAATTCTTAGGTTGTTTGGATATGATGAAACATACGAGAGCTATCTGCATAGCGAAAGCCTTCACTGTGATTTTTGTAAGAAACACTTAGCTGCATAACTCATGCACAAAACCCGGATAAATACCACAAAGTTAGTCCGTTTCCTTAAAGTCCTTAAATTTCGAAATTTTATTATCTGAATTTTTTCCCATGCATCTCATATTTGCTCCCCTTCGGGTAAAAAATATATGTTTCGTGAAATAAAACTATTTGTTCCCAAATACTTAAGTGTTATAATTTATTACTGGTATATTAAATATTCTGTGCTTTTTTGTTAAGTTGGCGCCAGTTGTCAAGTGTGCGCTAAAGCGCCACTTGTGGTAGCACGTTTATATCACGTCTTGAAGAGTAGTGCGAAATTTAAAGTGCGCAAAGATGAGCCTGTGTGTGAGGTCGAATATGTGCAATTCTCTGTTTTTTAAGGTAGTTTTGTTTCAACTGAATATCTGACCCAAGCTTTTTTTGTTCTCGTAGCTTATCTATGGCCAAATGATAAAAATGATTGAATACTTAGAGTTGGACGTGGATCTAAATCTTTGCGAAGGGAATAGACGCTTGGTAGCTTTCGCGGGTTTCTTCATCTATAACATGAATACCAGCCACTTTGCCAAAAAATTCGTCCACGAAGGCATCCTTCTATTTAGGCAAATAGTCATGGCGTATTTTACCGAAATACAAATAATACAATCTTCATGTTCTTAGGTGTGTGCAATTGCTATACCAAAGCCGATAGAAACTCTTTCCTTCCGTGCATTTAAATTTTCTTTCATTCTGTTGTAAGATTTATTCTAATTTTATTAACAATTATTTCAAGTTACGCAACTTTTATAAGTATTCTAATTTCAGCTTACCATTTCATACCAGAATGTAATTTAAGAAACGCAGTTAATGCAAATGAGTAAGACTACTATTTAAATCGATGCTTCACCGACTTCGAGATTGAGAATCTGATTTTCCTGACTAGCGCGCGTTTGCCTTTTGGCTACGTCTCTCTTAGCTGTTACTACGCTCGGCCATACTTTAAGCCTTCCTTGCCGATTTAATTAATACTCAGGAGCCAACTACTTAGAAACCTGAAAGCTTCGGCTATATCTGTCAGATAGCTTTAGTTAAGCTTAGTTTAGTTTAATTACGTAATTATTTAAGTTCAAGCCGAAGTAGAGGCTTTGCTGTATACTCCGAGTTAGGAGTTGATTGTAATTATTCTGAGAAATAATGGGTACTTAACCCTTTTCAAGTCTTACGTGTTGATTATCACGCTTAAGCGATCATTCGCTTGTTAGCATTTGTGGGGTTCTAAGATTGAACATTGGATTTAAATAAGTAAAACCCAACAATGCGAACAGTTACGTTTTTTTTTCCTCACTTGATAGAGGATGGGCACTCATAAACATTTAAAGTCTATAAGAAAACCATCAACATACCTTTAAGTGATCTTTTTTACTCCTTCCCATCAGCAGCAGCTAGTAAACAACTGAAACACCCATATATACGAATTTTTGTTCGATTGAATTTTCTTCACCCATGCCAAGCAGAAAGCTATAGCCTTAAGAATAACATACTTAAGTGAAGCGATTACTTCTTTCTTGGAGATCTTTATGCAGTTGCACCCACTGTATGGAGTTCTCCTTTGAAACAGTATTGCAAATACGAGCTTCAGTAGCTAAGCGTTGAAACTAAGCAAAGGAGAGGGAAGGTGCATTCAAATAAAAGAACTATGTTTAGTTTCTTGAAAAGAATGATTGGCATGTCATTTAAGAACTTCCGAAACCAATGAGCCATTTACAGAAAATGGACGCAGGTATACGTATTTACGATGTCTTTCCATTTCGGGCGACTTCGCTCTGAAAACGTTAAGTTTCATTATAATCTTTTCTTCTAACTGGAAATCGTATTCAGAATCTCTCCTTCATTCGAGGCCTTATGAAAGCCCCACTGAAGACATTGCATCAGCTTCGTGATGTTATTTAAATATATGAAAAGTAAAAGATTTTTATCAAAAATCTTAGTTGCAAATATAAACCACTAAAATAAGTCTGCCTGCAGACATACAAGTTTTCAGTTACACAAAAAATTGTTTTCAGCCAAAATTTTATAAATGGCTCTGGTGAAACTCAAAATGGCAGTTGTAGAGAAAATGTTCAGCTTTCATTATGGTTAATTAAAATAAAAAAACCGGTAACCTTGCAAAGGAAAGTATAACAAGAAACACAAATTTAGTTTCAGGAATCTTAAAAATTTATGGTAAGATGTCGAAATTTAAAGACACACAAAGTAATTAACAGTCGAAAATCCAGACGCCCGTCGTCATCCATTGAATCTGCGGGATAAGTTTGAAAAGTTTCCTGTAAGTGTCCAAAGAAATAAGTAAGAGGTTCTTCTCGAGAATTTGATTTAGCAAGGTTTCAGTTGCCTTGTAAATAAGAGAACTCATGTAGGTAAACTAAACATACTTAGCTTTTAGTGCGCACTTTTGTAATAAGACACCTTTTGAGTTATATTTCGTTCACAGTCCGTAGGATTCCAATATACAGCTTCACTATTGTTGTGAATTTCGTCTATAATAAATACCTTTCTTGGACACCTTATTTAAGTATTGTAAATTTTCTTATTTCATCAGCAACTGAAGGTTTCTGGGTTACCAATATTTATATTATTTCAGCTGCGTAGAAAAGTCATGAAGACACATATAAATATTGACCACAAAAACTAACGAAATCGTTACAGAGAAAGAAAATTGTAGGTCACGGGACGTAATTATATTTTCTTCCTACGTCAGGTTTATTTGCAATCCTCTTACCTATATTTCAGAGGTTTAACCAAGACCTTGAAGATTCTTTACTTCGTATATCCCCTGCAAAAAGGTTTTACCTTTCTATTAAGATTTATACTTCAGATTTTCTTTTAGAGGAAATCCTTAAATTGCAAAGTCAACGAAACGCTTCAGAAAAAGATTTCCAGAACACTTTTATTTACTGGAAACAAACATTTTTAAGACACATTCAACTAGGATTTTGAGCCAAACATTAGTATTATATACAAATCACAAATGATCCGTGTTAATTATTGTAAAAAGCGAATCGCAAATCCAAGTAAAACAAAGTGCGAAGATTTTTTAAATAAAAATGCTCAGATTAGATTAAATCTGTTCGTAAAATCATTTATTATTTACGACAGTGTTTCCTCAACGTTTCTTAAAGGGGAACACTTTTAATGTTCTAAAACTTTTAAAGAATACTACAGTAAATTTGGGTTTATTTATAATAAATGACAACCCAGATATCTTTGAAAAGAAAGAAATTGTCCAAGAAAGGAATTATATATGTTATTGAATGTTAATTTAATATATATTAAATAACATTTAATATATATTAAATTAACATTCAATAACATATATAACGTTTATTCTAATTTTTATATCATATCTATAAATCAATGTCTTCAGTATAAAAATCAGTTTTAACAATTTCCTTTTATAAATAGATTTTATCAATTTTATATCATATCTATGAAAGAAACGTCTTCAAAATTTAATGTTACAAAAAACACATAAAACTATTTAAATTGAACAAATTATATAAAAATTGGTACTTACGTATTATCCCGTTACCCTTTAAACTGTCACAAAAAGAGCAATTTGTAACCAGTTATAGATAAACGGGATGTAACAAAACTCATAACATCTCCTATTTAGTTGGGTATAAACCCGATCGATTCTCGATTAGGAACTTTCTGTTGTTATTAACAAGGATATATACTGGTCATCAAAATTAAAGGATAATGACAAAAATAAAACGTACCTGATACTTAATGAAAAATTATTAATAGAAATTTGAAAAAAAGCATTAGTTAACAAAAATTACAATGCTCGGCGGTTGATTATTAGAAAAGTATTCAAATTAAAACCAAATTTATGGAAATTGGAAAGTGATGAAAAAATTTAAGTCATCTCCTGTGGACAAAATATTTCTTTAATATGTTTTATGGTCATCTCGAACAGACATGCTTAACTCACATCTTGATTTCATAGACTTTACCAAAGTGTTGATAGTCTTTTGGAACTGCCCACCAGTTTTCTAAAAGTGCGTTTTTCAGCTCCTGGACGGTCCGGGGAAGAATTTGGCGTTCTGAAATTCTACACCGTACGGCATCCACACATGCTCAGTCCGACAAGTCAGGTGAGCAAAGTGGCCGATCCATTCGACTGTTATCTTCTGTTTGCAAGTATTCTGACACCACATATGTTCGATAAGGTTGACATTGTCATCTATTAGAAAAACCTCCGAACCGACAGTACCTCTGAACAGTCTAATCAGTGGTTCCAGTACCTCGTCCCAACCGGAATAGTGGTTAGCTACGCTGACTGCTGTACCTATAGGCCCAGGCTCGAATCCCAGAGAAAGCATGGATGTTTGTAAATGTATAGCGTCTGTGCCGCATGGAAGCACTCTAAATATGGGGCGAGCGGAAAGTTCTCTCGAGAAATTGGTGATAGGTGAAGAGGGGAGGGAGATCCTCGGACCCGTTCCCCCAGGGTGCTCTGCATCAAAACTGGAGGCGGAACTGAGCAAAGTCGTGCTGTCATCTGGTGGTGCTCAAGGCTCTTGCCAACGACAGAAGCAATCTTGCACTCCTTGCTACGATGAATTTCGTTGGCTTGCTCTGACAGACAAGTAAGATTAGTCACAACAACAACACAGCGACATATCTTCGAGTGGTTACAGAACTTCCTTGAAAATATGCAGCTCAGTGCAGCCATTTGTCATGATTTCTCCTCAAACCATTAAACGTGGTATCGCGCGGATAAGGGAAGTCAAGTAACCTGTTCCTGCCTCTCTCCAGATCAAAACACATGTAGAATCACTGTTCCGTCTATATCTAGACTCGTCAGTAAACAATACTTGGGCTCATTCGTCTAGACTCCATTGAACATGACGACGGTACCAGTTTAAACGGGTGGTCTGGAAGCTGGATGAGTGGGACACAAACTATTAGTTATCTCGCATGTAATTCTGTTTCCTTAAGCATTCATGCAGCAGTAGAGCGGCCAATTCGAGTTCCTGTGGCACCTTGAAGGACTAAAACCGAACCGCTTGTAGTCGCTTTCTTCGGACTGACAGCAATAGAAGACGGTCTTCTGATGCAGTTGGGCGTACTCCATTTGTGTTAAACCTCCCTCGAATGTACCAACTATTCACCACTTTTGGCATTTACTTAAATTATGCCTTTGAACCTAAACTATTGAATGATCACTCTCAGAAACTACATTCACTTTATGTATTTAAAATATTTATCTAACTTAAAAACATTGATGCTAAGATCACATACAAAACGGAACCTTTTTAGTGGGAAACCCTGCAAAAATTCCCCGTAAAAAACTCGTAAAATGTTTTACAGAGAATTGGCCTACGGATACCCGTGCAGTTCTGCGGGTACCCGTAGACCAAATCCTAGTAGAAACCCATAGACTGAAACTCGTACAACTGTACGGTTACCCGTAGGCCAAATCCCCGTAAAAACCCATAGAAAGAAACCCGTACAGCTGTACGGGTACCTGTAGGCCAAAGCCCCGTAAAAACCCGTTTGCCAAATCCCCTACAAACCCATAGAAGGAAACCCTTACAGCTGTACGGGTACCCGTAGGCCAAATCCCCATAAAAACCCATAAACAGAAATTTGTAGAACATATGGGTACTATAAAAAAATCCCTTAAAAACCCCTAACTATAAACCAGAATTTTATGCGTATCCATAGGCCAAATCTCCATTAAAAATGGATACTCCGTAGGTCTATTCCTCATAAAAACCAGTGGACAAAAACTCAGACCTATGCGGATACCCATAGGCCAAATCTCTGTAAAAGCGAGTACGTGCAAATCTGCAGACTAATACAGGTACACATTGGGAAAATCACAGCACAAAACAGTAGACAAAAACCCATAAACAAAACCAATAGAATTATACCATAGTGGAGTATCCATATACATAATCCCTATAAAAACAATACACTAAACTAGAACTGTAGAACAAATTTCCATAAAAATCAGTAATTAAAAGCATAAACCAGCAGAAGTACACAATTAGCAGTGATGAAATATACAGACTTAAATAGGGGGGAAGCACACAGAGTAATTTAAAATAAAATTCAATGCAAAAAAATTTAATAAAATTTTATAAATATCTAGAAGCCTACAAGCCTCTGTCCCTCTCTATGCATGTCAGTACCTATAAACATATTACAAAATATTTATATAAATTCTCTTTACAAAATTTTAAACTTCCTTTATATAATTTTGAAAATAATAGGAAGATAATAATCAAAGTCATGATTCACAACCATCGAATGATATATGTACATATATATATATATATATATTCATGGTTGCGAATCATAACTTTGATTATATATATATTATTGATTTGATTATAAATATATACACATAATACTGTATCTCATTGCATATATATGTATTACGCTGAATTTCAGTTCTTTAATTGGGAAATTAAACAATGGAATGTAATCACATCAGCTTGTTTAACAATTTGACACCTAACGAGAAATGTATCGCCAAAGAATGGTACTTTCTAGCATCTGCTTAAATTTTAAGTTACCTACAACGCACTAAGAATGATTTAAACAAAACTAGACAAAACCCTAATTTTCAGGAAGAGAAACACTATTACAAGTAAAAATATTAAATAAACAAGTAAGCAAAAAAATAATTGACTTAATTATTAGAAATTTAACAAAGAATTTAAATTTGGTATACTTGCTATCGCCTCAGAACTCGCTTACCACTGATAGCAACACCCTGCAGTTTATTATGACATACATACACATAGATGTTTTGCATGGAATTTGAATGCTAGAATATAGTGTAGTGAAGAAATAATAATATATATATCCTGTGTCGACCATCTTTTACAGTACTTTAAACCTTTACAGTACTTTGAACGTTACCTGTATCTGTCAGAATATAAATGAAACCTCAACATAAGAATATAATAAACTTAATAATACCCAAAATGCAGTAAACTATATTGTAACAAAACAAACTTTAAAAAATTTACAAGACTCAACAAATACCGATTATCAACCCACATTTCGGGAATTGAGGAAATATCTCTTAGCGTATAATAGCTTATTCTGTATCTCACTTTTAGTGTTGTATAATCTTCCACGGACTTTATATAAATAAAATCTATAACATAATAGCTATTTATACAACTATAATTTATTATTACAAAGGTGTTTCGTATATCATCTCAAAGGAACATAAATTTAATTAGAGCGATGCATTATTGAAATGAATTTAAGTCGGCGTTTTCGGTATAAGTTATTTACATTTCTATTGCAAAAAAAATACTTTAAAAACTGTATAGAAATATTATTTTGAACTGTAAAATTTTAAATAGTGCAATTATAAAGGAAAATCTAAAGTACTGAAAAGATAGCTATTGCTATTGACCGTAGATTATATACTATAAAAATACCACTTCGTGATGAGCATTTCCTGCATTAAGACTGCCAAATGAAATTCATATAGTGCAGCATTTAGCAATGCAAATAAATCTTCTACACAGTTAAAATTACTGTCATCGCAATTAAGCAGACATAGCACATAGAGTTACAATTGTTTACAAACAGTTTTTACGTTAATATCTATACAACCAGATAAATTTAATGCAGAAAATTGTAACGAGCATTTCCGCAGTATAACTAATGAAAGAAAATAATGCTTAAATATTACTCTAACTATATTTGAAAGTACTACTAGTATAATGCCTACACAAGAGTCATGATTTGAAAAGCTTTGGTTTTAACTGTCTTATAAAACCTTTCAATTACTTATGCAAAATTCATAACCACGTAAAAATTACTATATCTAAGTCAACTGATTATACAGTGAAACTTTCCTAAAACAATTAACTCCACAATTCCAGATAATGCCAGTTTCTTGCAGCCTTACAAGACTATCAGTGAGTTTAAGTACTGTTATTGAATTATGTTCCTGACAAATATGTCACTGTCAGAAATGGTCATCTGAGAACATAACCACTATATGAGGTTTCACTTATGCAATTTTTTAAATAAATGATTCATATTTTATATTCCCAAGACTAGCACATTTAATATTACGTACACTCTTTTAATTATTCACAACTCTATTTCAAAAGCGATTTATGAAAAATAAAAACATTTGAAATTTTCTTCATGAAATTAATAATGACGAAAATTAAAATATGCATAAAAATGTTTGATTATATGTGTTTTAACAAAATAGCACAAAATACAACGTGATTCTAGTGTCATACTTTTACAGAAATATAGACCAAAAAGAAAAAAAAATGTAAGCTGCTATAATCATCTAAATTTTCCCACAATTTTAGTAATGTAATTAGTAATTTAGTAGATTCCTTGGCTTGTATGTCTTGCTTACCTCATTCAGTAAGTAATACACACATTAAGTATTTCAATGTTTACTTCATTTAAAAAAACGTATATTTTTTGTTTGCGAAATATAATGAGTACGTTTTTTAAGACATAAAAAAATATTCCTTCTGCTCAACCACATCACATTAGTCGAAAAAAATTGAATCATGCAAGATCTCATTTAAGTAAGGTATGCTCAAACTTATCAGTACATAATATTCAAATGATAAAGATCTACACGAAAAAGCTTTAAAAAGTATTTCTAAATTATATTAAAAAAAACAAATTTTCAAAAATACAGTTTTAGTAGAATGCAACGTGCATCTGATGTAAACATACTGAGCCAAATTATCAAGTCTGAAATTATCACTTTTCATTCTATTTAAGCACATTGCTTTTTAGGATGAAAATAAAGATAGAAAATCAATTTCACGCACAGAAAATCCATTTCAGAACTACTTAACTGTCAGAAAAGTTCGCTGAATGCCATTAGACATGATTACACGTGCATGGCTTTACTATTATTTCCTTTCATATTATTTCATATTCACAGTCAGTGTTGGTATTTTATTTTGCATTATAAACATCTAAACAGTAAAACATAGTAAAAATTGCAATATTTTAAATTATTTATTGCATTATTTCAGCCTACTATCTGCCAAGACGATATCACAAACATCCCATAACAACATTAACAAGAACGGCGCCATATTGCTTCTTCTGAGAGCGGGGGAGGGGGCGATTTTTTTCCTCACGTCAGCTTTAACACGGAGAAAAATAGTTTGAACGCAGTTGTGTTAAAGAGATGATGGTTGGTACCGGTGTTTATTTGTAATATCAGGAATGTTGATATATGCATATATAAGTATGTATGTGCGTGTATTCAGAGAACCAATTCGTGGCGAAATCACCTCCCTAAGATGACCGCCTCTGAACGAGACCAGTATTTCTGAAAACTTAAGTATATTTTGTTATTGCAACATTTCTTCTGTAAGACGACCGCCAGCAAAGAAAATTTCGGAAGTGTGACTGGTCGCTTTAGAGAAATTCACTTCGTAGAGACAACTACCTCTAAAAGATAAACGTATTTCTGAGAACATAAGTATATACTGGTACTGAGTATCACCTCTATAAGGCGACCATTTGCAAAGATGCCTTTTTATGTGTGGCTGGTCGCCATACAGAGACCTCGCTGTGTGTGGTGTATATGATTACTCTTATTGTTTCCGACAAAAGTTCTTAAGAAATCAAATTAATGAGCATATATATTAAAAACCCTCTCTAAAACGACCACCTGCGTTTCCAGGTTACTCTGATGGTCTTAGAGAGATTATTTTCATTCTTAGAAATACTGATGGTCTTAGAGAAGAGCTGGAGACGAGAAGGTTCACTGTACGTTTTGTCTGTTGGCTACAAAACAGGAATAACCTTATTTTCAACAGTATCCAAATAAATGAAATAAAAGTAAATAAATAAATAATTTAAAATAATCAGTAGACAATAAGAATACCAATGAATTTTGGTTTACTGACACCAGTATTAATTCCATTGTTTAGAAGAAGTTTATTGATGTGAGTTAGAAAATTAGAATAAACCCATATAAACTAACAGAAGCTTTATTTGGCATTTATTTCTGTTGTATTGATACCAGTAAGAAAACCAGTGAAAATCAATATAAACCAATACAAACCAGTAAAAAGTTCTGACATTGATGTTGGTTGTATGGGTGTCAGATGACACCAGTAAGAAAAACCCACAGAGATCAAAAGAAACCAGTAAAAGTCAGTAGAGACCAACAGAATTAATTCTATGGGTACCAGTAGAAAGTTTTACTGGTTTCTATGGAGCATTATGAAACGAGTAAGAAAAACCCACAGAGGCTAACAGAAACCAGTAAATGTCAACAGAAACCCATAGAATTTTATAGGTACCCATAAAATATTTTATTGCTTTCTATGGGGCATTTTTAGCATGGAAGACATCTAAAAGGAGATTTTTTCTTACTAGTATTCAAAGAAGATGGTATATTTCGATTACTTAAATGTGGTTTACATGTGTTTTTTAATTATTATGATGATTATTCGTGTTAATGTTTTGTTATCTCAAAACAGTTATTATTCTCGGAACACGATTTTGCTTTAGTCCACTTTAAGTCTTGGCCGCTGTAAATTTTTCAATTCATTTCCAGTCTGCTGTCATTCTGCAAAACGCAAAACATTTACCTTCCAAATCTGTCCGTTACTGAATAACAAACTAAGCTATTTAAAAGCAACTTATGCAGTTCTTAAGAATATTCTTTTTTATTTTTTAATTTTATTGATTTAAATAAAAATTCATGTAATTTACTGTGTACCTTACTAAAAATAATGAAATATTTTTTTTTTTTTAGAATTATATATTTTTGTTCTATTTTCAAGTATGCAGAAGACATATAGCGTTCTCATGTTCTAAACATATATCCATCTAATATAATGTGTTTCGCTATTCGAATTTTTCAAAGCGCTATTTTGGGCGACCTTTAATATTTGACGTCTTTCCTATCTTAAATTTCTTGCTTTTATTTTATCTAATTTTAGCATATGCATATATAAATAATTTGAAGTAAACAAAGGAATTTTATCCAATTTTGTCCTGATTTTTTTCGAACTGACATCGATAAACAGGAAATACTTTTAAAAATGAAAGACTAACATATTCTTGTACATTTTGACATGAGGATAAACATAATTTTGTAAATCAAATTAAAACCTTTTTTCAAAATTTTGTTTGATAATTTTATTGCTGATTTGAATCTTGAAGTCTGAGAATTTTATTTCGATGAATAAAACTTTCTCTTGTTAGACTTTACGTGCTCCGATGCTACTGATACCACTCTACCATTGATACTTTAGCTCTACGTAGGGTCGTAGAATAATTTCCAGAGTCATTATTTTCGATGCAGAAAAGGAAAAACGTGCTATATCCTCACAGGGATTCGAACTCCGGACCTTCTGAATGCCCTTCGAACGTGCTTCCTGTTGCATCTCGAAGGCTTGCGAAACGATGCGGAAAATATCTTTATAAGCTCCTCCCTGTTTAAAGGGCGACTAAAGATTAGGACATCTAATTGCCAAATCCTGGTGGATACGAATTATAGTCCACCACCTTTTAGTTCGAGAGCCACCAGTTTAGAGTCATTAGGTTATTTTGAAGCAGGAGATGTGAAAAATGTGCAATGCGCTAATCGGGATTCGAACCTGGACGTCTGGAATAGGCGCCAAGTGTGCTACCGTTACACCGCTAAGGCGTGCTAGATAGAGGGAAAAAATACTTTATAAACATTATACTTTTCTTTTTTAAAGGGTAATTAGGGATTAGGGAACCAGTGGCCAAATCCTGCTGGTAACGAATTATCATCCACTACATTTTTGTTCGGGCGCCACTTGTAGAGAATTTTTCGATGTCAGGAAACTGAAGAAGTGAGCAGTGCCTAGCTGGGATTCGAGCACCGGACCTTCCTAACATGCGACGAGCGTGCTTCCAGTTGTACCACGCAGACATGCGAAAAGGGAAGAGAAAATATCTTATAACTTAATTTCATTCTGCTTTGATTAATGATGCCGACTTGGTTAGATTAAGAATAGTCTTAACTTTCCCCATGTGTAACATAAATAGTTAAAGCAATAAATGCGTTTCCTCCAATGATATTAACTTATACTAACTATACGATCAATGACGTAATAAATTATCAGGGTAGGTTAATATTACACATCTCAAATCGCATTATTTCTTAACGACTTACTAACCATTTAGCTGCACAATTATTATTAGCTTTCTCTTCAAGTCATATTTATTGCCCAGGGAAAATAATTCTTGCTTCATACTAGGATTTTGAGAGAATTTTAATGACTCTAAGTTAGTACCATTAAAATAAGTAACCCAAATAAAACGCAGAGTTAAATAAAAAGAACTGCAACGATACTAAAGGCTGTTGCCTCTCAAAGGGTAAATGCTACTAAAAGTTTACATCACAATTATTTTATTAGTCTACTAAATATTTCAACGTATGATAGAGTAATGAAGTATGAATGTTAATTTTACTTCTTTTGAATAACCTTTCAAATCACAGAAAGTGTGGTTCCGAATATGCAAGTACATAGATTTACAAATCTCGCAATCAAATTTGTTTGAATGCAGCATACACAGTTTTGAAGAAAATATCAAATTTTGCGACCTTTTTTTTTTTAACTTCTTTTGATTTAGTTAACCCAAAGTCTAGAAATTAAATTTTTTTATTTCAGAATTTTAAGAAAAATTTTGATTACATTATACATGAAAAAATTGCATTCAGATAGCTTCTTTCTTCCAAGAAATGAGTATTAGCATAAAGGAAAGATTGTCGATAGGCTTTATTAAAAGATAACAATAGTTGCCCGGATGCTTGTAACTTTCAACTTTCTACAAAGTAATCACTGAGAAAAGAAAAAAATGTTTTAACCCTTTATAAGGCCATTTTTTTCTAGTAATGTTACGTTAAAGTATTTCTGGGATTGAGATTGATTTATAAAAAGAAATTCATTTAGCTCATTACCTAAAATTAATTTGATTTTAAGACCATTTTATTTCGGTGGGAAGTATGTTTCCCATCGCCCGCTGGGAGCTATTCAAACGTAGCAATTACATGTTTAATCTATTTCATATTTTGTAAAACTTTAACGAATTTTTGATAAATAAACTCAAGGATTTCGAAACGAGCAATGGCAGCGTTGAACAGAAGAAACATTTTTCTCTCTACCGCGCGAGACTGTGTATAATAAATTCCGAAGATAGGTTAGGTTATTCAATTATGGCAAAGCACACTGGGGCTATCTGCGTAAAGAGAGGGATGCCTTCGTGGAGGACTTTCTAAGGGAAACTGGCTCGTATGAACGTTACACATGGAGAAAACCACGAAAACACCCATGCAGCCAGCCCGTTCCCGGGATTCGAACCTCGGACCGAACTACCAGTGTTCAGCTATTGAGGTGTTCAATTAGAGGTCTAATCTTATGAAGTTTGTCATAATCTGGGTCATCTCTTGGAAGAACACTCTCATTATCGTTTACATGAATTGCCTCTGTTATTTTTTGAAACACTTGCACGTCATAATTTGTGAAATACATTGTTGTCCTAATGCAGGATCAGAACTCCAGTAGTTATCTACACTAGGCAACATAATGATTCCCATCATAATGTTCATTCCAATCCATGCTTGTAGTTCTTCTACATGAATGTCCTCCCAGTTTTTTGTTGTTTCACTTATAATGTGACCTGAGCGCCTTTTTGTTTTGATTTGGGACGCATATAAATTTGTTTCCTCAACAATACGTTCTAAAATTTCCTCGTTGAATATTTGGGAAAAAAAGTCCTTTTCTGTACTGGTTCTTGTTAGACTAGGATTGATAATTCCTTCTCTATCCATACAAACAACATGGGAATCGAAATACCTTGTATCATTAGACCAGCCGCCGTCATCTTCATCATCTGCATTATATTCTTCAGTGTCACTAGAGTCATTTTGAACATCTATAATTTTAGACTTTGAAACAGTTCTTTGGTTCACATCCGCTTGTTTGATTGCGTCATTTGTATCTCTACTAGTGCTTGGCTGTGGATCAGATAAAGCAATACTTCTGTTTTCCTCGACTGAAAACTCTTCACCTGTTTTATCATCTGCATCTTCATCTGAATCCTCAGAGTCACTTGGGAGGGCAAAAAATAATTCAACAGCTTCTTCTGCTGTATATTTCTTTTGTTTTCTATACATTTCCATAGCAAGTGCAAAATAAAATTCAGCTACAACAAATTAGAGATCACCATTGGAGATAAAATACAAAAAACTGTCAAATATGATTCAAAATTTTACCTACTGTAAAGAACTGGGCATAAACTTGAACTTCTGTGCTTATAAATAACCGAATTTATGAATTTTGTGTTTATAACTACAAATAAACTCGATAATAAATGATCAAACGAACGAACACGTTTTCTCGAAGAGCCCATCTCATCTATCACCCCTTTGTAGAATAGAATCATCCATGGGAATCCTGCATTAGTAATTTTTTTTGTGTTTTCTGAAGTTATCAGGAGATAGCAGCACTAATCATATATGGCAAAATAACTTTCCAATGACATTTAAAAATTGATGAAGTTGCTGGGAAGTATACTTACCACAGCCTTATAAAGGGTTAAAATAATATCCTAAAATTTAAAAAAAGATTAAGTAAAATTTTCGCTAAAGAAATTTTTACGAAATTCCTTCAAAATTATAAATAAGCTGGAATATCCATAAAAGTTTTATAGTTTAAAAACTTATAACAATGAAACAAGAGTTAATCATTTTGCAATAATTTTAAATAACCTATACTTGCTCTAAACTTTTGTAAGTGCATATGAAATACACTGAACAATTATCACGTGAAGGACCACCTATTTTCCAAATCCAAATTCGAAATCATGAGAAATTTCTACAATTATCTACAGATGTGAATGAGGCATGTTTAAGACAAATTATTTATAATTCTCTTTCGAATCCTAATGAAAGAATAGGATACTTATAAACAATTATTCTTTTCAATTTCTTGTACGATGTAAAGAATGTATTGTAACCGTGAAAAATTTAGAGTATCATATTTCAACGGAAATATCCATTTTGACCGCTCTTGAATCCATTTGAAAGATGATTTTGAGTGATATATGTAACTTCGGACATAATAAAGGACTCTTCTTCTCAAAATGGATTGTTGAATGCCTTTAAAATGGATTCAGAATGTACAGAGGCTGTTCGCACATTTTTTAGACGATGTATATTGTATTCACAAAACTAAATTACATAAAATTCTTCTGTTTTAAATGTTCTATTTTATATCCCTTATTCTGAACTATCTTTCGACACCGCAATTTCCAGGATAATAATGCCTTTTGAAATGTCAGAAGAGGTATTTTACCCCATTCCTCCCGAACAGCGTTACAGAGTCCTGTTAGGGTTTTGGGACAACGTTTGGATAATGCAGTTTTTAAAAGTCCGAAAATACAAAAATCCATAGGTGACACATCGGGAGATTTAGTAGGGATATCAGTGAAGGGTATGGCCTTGATACCAGTTCTTTGTTCCATTTCTTTTGGGAAATTTACAGTGGATTTTGATGTGTGACTGCTAGCTTTGTTCTGATGGAGTGTCACAGATTGATGGCACTGCGGGTAAAGCGATGGTATTTCATTCAGAAAAATTGGCAATAAAATATGTTCCTGATAGTATTTGGAGTTAATCTTGACATTTTTTTGCACTCTCTTTATTTTTAACTTACCATTATAAGAAAAACCAGCAACAATCATGAATCCCTTAGAAAAACTTTCTTTCGATTCTTTGAACCATGTACTTAAATTTTTTTCACCCCTTTTATGATAATAAATGGCTCTTTTTTTGTTACAGTCATTTAAATACACACATGCTTCATCTATTGTGACAAGTGTTTTCCATTTTTCTTTGGTTTCTCATATAGAATTCTGCAGCGTGTCCTTGGTTGAGCGACATGCTTCGGAAGAAGACGATGCACATTGCGTTTTTTCGCTTTCTTAAGTTTTAAATCAACGTTTATGATTTTGTTTACAGTGGACACGAAGCATTTTAATGATTTTGCAAATGTCCTTTGACTAGGGGGATTTTCTTTTAACATTAAACAACGTACCTTTGCAATAGTCGAAGATGTCCGTTTTTTCCTTGGATACTTGTTTGGAATTTTTGTCCCACTTAAGGCTCCAATTTGACGTTTTTTTCCATTCTTGTTGATGATATTACCTATCGACGCTTTAGATATCACAAAACCATGACTCTCACATCGTTTTTGGATAATGGAGTATGCATATTTCTCTTCGGAAAGAGCGTAAATGTAGTCTTCGAACCACTGCTTTGTTAATGCGTAAATGTAGTCTTCGAACCACTGCTTTGTTAAATTCGCTATTTTGAATAAAAACAAAACTTTCAAGCCATGGACGATAATTTTGACTTTTAAAAACACAGTACAATTGCAATTACTTCTTTTGCAGCAAAAGAATTTTTATTACCGCTTACCAAAATCGTCTAAAAAATGTGCGAACAGCCTCTGTATTTTTTCGGGACATCGCACGTACGTATGTATCTCGCATAACTCAAAAATGAGTCTCCTCAAAACGTTGAAATTTTGTTTATAGAACTGCTAATAATATGTAATTGTGTACCTTCCGTTTTGATTGCAATCGGCGAAGCACCAAACATATATAAATATATAAGGTACTCATATATTCCCTCTGTTAACCTGCTCGGTGAGCTCAGTTTTGTTTTTCTTATATCTTGGCAAATTGAGCATTTTTTTATTTAAAAGTAATTGACCTATATTATTCTTATGTTCCGGTTAAGGATTTACAGCTTTAGTTAATCTGCATGCAATAGTTGCAGAATTATAAGCAATTTAAAACTTATTCAGAAGTCAAAACAACAAAAATCAGCGTAATATTCTCAATATTTTCACAGTTGTTTGTTGTTTTGACTTCTGAATTAGTTTCGTTCGGCGTGTTATTGTGTCTTAATTTAAAACTTGTTTAAGTAGTACTACGCTCAGCGAAACCGTCATTTGCTTACTTAGTAGAATTGTGAACTAAGTCATTTTGGGCACCAACTTCAGTGCCTTTTTGCTGAATGGGACAAAAAGTAAACTTTCAATTTTGTGCACCGAAAAATCTGACCTTCTTCCCCCTGGCGTCATTGCTAGTTTTAGCTGACAAACTCTAGTTTTAATTGCAAAAATTATTTTCAACTGATTTTAATTGTATTTGGTGTTTTAGGTTTTTCTGTATTTTACGATTTTTTAGTGATGATGTTTTGAGTTTTTATGTATTTTGCCTTGCCGCGAAGTGAGAACTGAATTAATTGTATGAAAAATATATCTCTTATGAAATTCGAGTAAATAAGTTTAAATGGAACGCAGGAAAGTTATCTATAATTTAATAGAGGAAGTCATCTGGCGTCCATATCAGATTTTTTTTAAAATAATGACAGTGTTTTCGAACAACAAGACGGTAACTTGTTTTGTCTAGAAGAGTGCTTATATTTGCAACAATATGTTACTCAAAACAAATTACAAGCGATTTTCAATATTCATTTGAAAATCGCTTGTAATTTGTATTTATAAATTACTTGTAACTGCTAACAAGTAATTTATAAATACTTGTAATTTTGCCTTTTGTATTTCAATAAAAGAAATAAAGGAAATAAAAATAAATGAAATGACAAACGCTTTCATTTCAAAGCACTTTTACGTAACTATTATCATTATTAATCTTTAATAATACATTAAAGAGCTATTTATTTTCCCATACGGAAGCTTCATTTATTTTCCTTCACCATTTTTGCACTTTTAATCCACGAATAAACAAATAACATTTTAATACTTTTATTTAAGTTATTTGAATTACATAATACAGTCACCTCTATTCTTTCTCAAAGCATTTAAAAATATCAATTAGTTAAGTTATAAACAAACAAGTTACCATTAATAACAATTTTTAATTTCAGTTTATTGCTATCCGCCGCTTATTATAATTTACGTTAGGAGAAACATTTTGAATATAATAACCAAGAAATAAATATCACAAATGGTGAAACAAGGGAAAAATTAAAATTGAAAATTATAATCCGCTTTGTTTAAAGCCGTTGCGATAAATAACTGGAAACAAATAAAAAGGAACTTTAGTTTTCAACTAATAATATATGTTTTACGTGAATTAAAGGTCTCATAAAACTGGACTGAAAGCAGTCACCATTTTGTATACAGCAAAATTAATATAATCTGAAGTCACATTTAGTAACTTTCGTATTAAGGCATTATTCGGAAATTCATCATGCGAATTTCATCAAATATCTTACCATTCTAGTAAATTTATTTAAATACCTTTCTATTGCTGTTTTACATACAGATATATTTAATATCCTTTCCTTCCTATTCTCCGAATACTCAGAATAAGAATAACTGCTAACAAGTAATTTATAATTAGGGATCGAATTGCTAAGCCCTCTTGGCATAAGACTTCAAACATGTAGTTATCGATTGGCATCAATCTAAGCAGAGCGATTCGACCTGCATACTTATTTATGTGTACTCCTTTTTACAGTAACTAGCCATTTTCGAATAGGGTATTCCAAAGATTTTCTTATTGGCCACCAAATTATTTTCCATATAAAAAGATGTTTCCACCAAACGTTGTCGCCATTTATTACTTTTAAAGAAGTAATATAGCGAATATAAAAAATAAATATGTGGGTCAATACTTAACACTCTATTGAGAATTTTAAAGATATGCTCTTTTTTAAATATTTTCTGATTTTTTGAGTGAATGTTTTGTAGCATAAGTGCGAAAGAGTGACCTTTAATAAAAATTAAAAAATATGAAGTGTCAACACATGACTTCCTTGTACGGAATATTAAATTATACGCATTTTGCATTTCATTTAAACTTACTAGATTGAATTAAATATACTTCGTCGATAGAACCACAATAGAATAAATGCACTCTTCAAAATTCACTATATTTGTTTACCATAGCGACATTCTGACGCTAGGTTCACTTAACAGAGTTACATCTCGTTCATTTTATAATTCAGAATGCACAAAAATTATGTATATCATCTGAAGAATTATCTAACCGTTGCCAAATGTTCTATTCAAATGCTATGATAAGTCTAAAACGAAGTATAAAAGAAATTGAACAAACAAACCAAAAAAAAAAAAAAAACAGTTTTTCACAGACGATTCAGTATTTCTCATTCAGTTAGTTCAGTTTTCATCTGGCGTCAAGGCAAAAATGCGCAAAACTCAAATTATCTATATTAAAAATTACGAAGTAAATCTTAAACATTCATTTCCTCAAATAAATTCCAGAATAGATTAAGCAGGATATAATTCGGAATAACAAAAGAATGCGTTTGCTGTTGCGAAGCTTAGTTTCTCTAGATTGGCAACAAATCCAATATTCTCCTAGTTTCACATGTAAACAAATATGGCTGCCATATGAAAAATGATTAGGCTTAGCCGCACTGAAACAACTTTTAAATTATTGATAATTGTACAAACCCTGCATGCAGATTTACTAAAGGCATAAAAACCTTACCTGGAAGATAAGAAAAACATAACTCAATCATTTTTAAAGCAAAAAATGCACAATTTACTAACACATAAGAATAAAGAAACTGAGCTCACTGAGCCGAATAACAAAGTGGATATATATATTTATATACCTTTGGTGAGACCGATTGCAACCAAAATGGGAGGTGCACAGGTATATGTTATAGCAGTCATATATACAAAATTGCAACGTTCTGAGGCTACTTGATTTTGAGTTATACGAGATACATACGTAAGCACAAACGCCACAAAAAATCTCTTCATAATCCATTTTATAATATTTAGGGTAGAAAAGAATCCTTTATTCTGTCCTTACGTTCAGTTATCACGCAAAATCATTGTTAAATGCCTTTCGATAGCGGTCAAAATGGATATTTTCGTTGAAATACGATCCCGATTACAAGACTTCCTTGTTATTTCGTACAAGGAAGTAAAAAGACAAAAAGTTAATAACAAAAGGACAAACAGAAATTGTGTAAATCATCTTACTAAGAAAACTGAGCATTGATATGATGAATTAGTCTCAAAATAATTAATGGCAATTGTATTAAACGTATGCTGTTTTGAAAATTTTGTGAGTTTGCTGTTGAATTTTATGTGGCGAAAGTTGAAGAAAGTGATAATTAAAAATAAAGTTTCTTCCCCCCCCCCAAGAGGGGAACCAGTTATTATAGGCATTAACCACTACTAAAGGCGGCAACGGTAATCACTTTATAACAGAAGCTACGGCGGCTTCCATTATAAATGTGTTATAAATCATTTATAATGGATGCAGCTCCATAGTAGGCAACCGTTGCTTCCTATGAAGGGATCGGACGGACAGAAAATTCACACATGTACCTTTTCCGGGATTCGAACCCGTGGCCTACGGTAGGGCAGTCAGTTACTAATGAATTCCCCTCCAACCGTACAGACAAATATTGGGGAAAGTATAACACGTTAAAAGGGACTGAAATATATAAGCATAATACAAATGCTTAAAACTAATTCCGATTATTTTTTAATACTCTTCTCCTCTTAAAAGTCAATAAATATCGCTCTGAAACCTATTCAGATCTACAAAAGTTTATAATCTTTTCTCCTCTAAATGACCATCAGTAAATTTCTGATGTATTTGCTAATGTGCAAGTCCATATTTAATACTTAATCTGTCTGTATGCTTGTTTATGGCATTCTCTCCTCCGGAACGGCGGGGAGTTGGGTTTGCAGAGAGGTAACTCGATTCCGAAAATTCGTGAGAAGCTATTTCGACCATTCTCATCTTCTTACGACTTTAATTAACCGAGACATTAATTAAAAACTCTGAAAGTTCTAATTTTCACTGTCATTTTTTTCAAATGGCAACATCCTTGCACGCTGAAAATAAAAAGATACAAATCTGCTTTATTTCCAAAATGTTGCCATTGCTCGCTTTCAAATCGTAGAGTTTGTTAACCAAAAATTTGTAAGTTTTACAAGATATGAAATAAAAATAGCGTTGCCAAACTTTAATCATAATATTATTATACAACGTCATATTCTGATATTAGAGAAAGCACGCGATTTGCATGTGACGTCACTGTATGTCAAATATTTTGTTAAATAAATAATAAATACATTTTAAATAAATAACTGCTATTGACAACTTTTTTATTTCGGATTAAGATAATTGACACGATATGTTACTGCCACATTAATTTTTTTAGTCCAAAGGCGCTTTGTCCTTGAAGGACTATTGTTTTCGTTTTGCGATTTTGCGTCGGAAACATTAAAAGTCTGTATCACTGTTCAAACTGTTGCCACAAAATATTGCAGCCCTGTATTATATTTAAAGAAATTAAATAATGAAGAATGTGCATAAATGTATGTATGTTTCTCGCATTGTGATAAAACGACGGTACCTAAAGCCATCGAATTTTGAATGCCGTAATCCTGCTGCGAATAGAGACTTCTGGAAGCCCAAATTTGAAATTGGAATTTGTTTTATTATTAATTTCTTATTTTGTAAAACTTTAACGAATGTTTTATTAACAAACTCAAGGATTTCAAAGCGAGCAATGGCAACGTTGTACAGGAAAAAACATTTTTATCTGCAGCGCGTGAGACTGTGTGTAGGAAATTCTAAAGATATGCTCAGTTTAAAATTATTTTGCGATATTGTTCTTTAATTGAATTTTATGGTTTAAATGCGAACAACATGACATTCAATAAATAAAAGTAACATACAAAATGTTTTAAAAACGCCCCTTTGGACGTAATTTAAAATCTGAAACCTTTCAGATTTTTTTTCTCTTTCTTTTTAGTCCAAAGGGATTTAATCCCGAAGGACTATTACTTTCGTTTTACGATTTTGCGTCGATTCACTCTGAATGCCCGTTTCACTTTTCAAATTGTTGCCACTAAATGTTATCGCTCCGCATTAAATTTTAAAAAATGAAAAATCTGCATAAATGTATGCATGTTTCTCGCATTGTGATAAAACCTAGAGCCATTATTTGTTTTATTATCGATTTCATATTTTGTTAAGCTTTAACGAATTCTTGATTAACAAACTCAAGAATCTCAAAGCGAGCAATGGCAACGTTGTACGGAAAAAAACATTTTTATCTCCAGCGCGTGAGACTGTGTATAGGATTAAAATTATTTTGCAATATTTCTATTGAACTGAATTTTATGGTTTGAGTACGTAGTACATGATATTTAATAAAAAAAGGTAGCACACGAAACGTTAAAAAAACGCGCCTTTGGACGTAATTTAAAATCTGAAATCTTTCAGATTTTTTTTTCTTTTTTTTTTTATTGATATTGAGAAAAAGTTGTTACATTGCACTAAATTGAAATCATGATGTCATGTGTATTAACCTGAAGTATCAAATTTTTTGTTCCTGGTTTGGCAACCAAAAGTTATTTACGAACATAATATTGCGTGGAAAGAATGAACTCATTCCATTTATATAGAAATGTTTTTATCCATTTTCTTTTCAGGTGTGCATAGAACATATAAGTTTTGCTTTGGCCGTAGCCCCTCATCTGTCGGGATAGTCCAATAGTGGCCTATAAATTCTACAAAGCTGAAGCAAAATATACATTAATAGCCTATCAAATTTTAAATGCCCATTTGAATTAAATATACTTTGCAGCCCTTTAAAGCAGTTTTTATTTGGCATTTATGCATCTATTTCAGCTCTTGATCCTTTACTGTTATCCTCAATTAAGTCTTCTAATTTAATTGTGTTTAATCACATTTCATTATTTGGCCTCAATGTTTTCAGTGATGTAATAAATCTTGCAACAATGGATTTGATTCATAGTTACAGCTCTGAGACAAAGAAACGTCTCCCCAAATAACGTAGCTTTTAAGGAACAAAGGCACGAGGGGAAAGTTAAGAATAAGATGAAGGCAATGGTGGGAGTTTTATTTCTTTCAATATGGGGGGGGGTAAATACATTAGGTCAAATGCTGTATCGATCGAATATCTGATCTATATAATCTGGGTCAGAAGACTACCTTGCGGTATTTTGAGGTGATTGAAAGAAGACTTTCATTGCTTTCAGCAACGCACCGGATGACTATGCTCTGAAGAAGTTATAACACTTATTGACAATGATTTTCATCGCCCCTCATCCAGCTCCTGACGACGTTTAGCATCATTAGACATTTCCCTGATTTATTAGGGACATAATACAAATAGCGTCCATTATTTTTCTTCTTTGGAGAATATTCGCGGCGAATTGCAGAGGATGCTAGACATTCTTCAACTAATAGCTTTCTAAGGAACATTCCGATCGTAATAACAGAGAATTGGTTTGTAAATGTAGGAGAAAACTATTTTGGAAAGAATAGAATTAGATACCTTTTTGATAGAATTTCAAAATTTGTTTCCCTTGAACGTTTTAGCCCAAACTTTTTTTTTTCTTTTGCTACTGATGAAGAGGGACCTCTATCTGTGTGCCTACGAAATCGCTTAAGATCTTGACTTAAATCTATACTAAATTCAAGGTTGTTGTGTTACTGATTGTATGTTTCACTTGGCGTGTTTCTCTTCCGCTGTCTATTAATAATTAACAAAATAAATCATTCAAAAGCAAAAGATGCAGTTCTTAAGAATGATGTTTTTTACTTTTAATCTTATTGATTTAAGTAAAAATTTCATTTTATTCAAGATATAGCTAATAAAGAACAGTTAATATCTTTACAGAATTACATGATCTATTTTTTCACTTTTTAAATATGCAGAAGATATAGAGTGGTCACATGTTAGCTTAAATGCATATTCATTCATCTAATATCATATAATAATCATAAAATATTTCACTATTCCATCTGGGCAATGTCTGCTGATGACTCTGTTGATAAACCCTACTAAACTTTGAAAGAACCTTTCTGGGCGATCTATAAAATCTGAAACATTTCAGATCTTTTTTTTTTATTTCTTTTTTTTTTATTTCTTTTTCAACACAGGTGCTACTAGTCTCTCAAACTTCACTTTTTTATCCGTATGACTTTTCTGTGTTTATATCATTGTTCAAATACTGCCACTAAATCTTAACACCATGCATTATTTTAAAGAACAAATATAGTGAATATAAAAAGTATATGCCAAAAGAAATAAAAGGAAATTGCCGCCAAAATGTTAACGCTATGCAATGTTTTTAAATATATAAAATAACGAATATAAAAAAAATTATGGCAACATTAACACCTTATAGGGAATTCTAAAGATATAAATTATTTTTAACTTCCAGCACCAGATTGTTGCCATTAAGCAAAGCGTAAAATATTTAATTTTTCTTTTAAATTTAATCTCACTCTTGTACAGTCATTACGTTATTTTGATGAGGGAGGACATGAAAAATGAACAATTACCTCGCCGGAACTCAAACCTGGACCTCTCGAATACCCGCTGAGTGTTCTACCGTTACATCACGAAGGCATGCAGAGAGGAGGAATAAAATGCCTTATACTGTTACTGATTCTCAAACTAAGCGTTTTGACAGCAATAAACTCAGTTCCTTATCTCTTTTATTAATTGCCATGTGAACTTGTGAAATGAGATGAACTAGATTTATTAAAATCATTATAGGTTTTTTTCGTATTTATAGTAAGAATTTTGTGCGACTGGCCGCGTCAGTCGCTAGTTATATGAAAAGTGAAATTTGCAAAAAAATTATTCGACGCAAAAGTGAACTTCAAGAGCAAAAGTCCTTCTGCTTAAAAAAATGTACAACAACGCTTGGCAATGCATCACGAATTATAAAGATACACTATTTTTAAAATTTTTGTTGAATTTTAGGTGGAGGAAGTACAACGGAAGTGATGTGAAAGTTCAAAGGACAAAAAAAGCTGTGTCAGCAGGAGTGGATTAAAGAAAAAATGGTAAACTATGATCTCAATGAGAGCATAAAAAACCTTAACAAGCCTTTGGTGCAACACGACATTAAGATTTTAATCTTTTCAGATTTTTTCTTTTTTTTAACCTGCTATTTAAATCGGAAAATATATTCGAAAATGTAAACGTTCTGTAAGAATGAAAGTCAGGCACCTTTCAGTTAAAAGTCTTTCGGGAAATATTTCGATCTCAGTGACATAGTCATAGCGAAATCGCAGTAAGATTGGTTCATAAATGTAGGACAAAACTGTTTAGAAAATGATGGAGATAAATACAAGTCGAATGGAATCTCGCTTGGCTTGCTACATTCTCTTTCCTATCAGGCTCTTATTTAACTTTATAAATACCTACGGTACTAAAAGCATCCTTGTTAAAAAATATTTACCTCAATTGTTTTATAAAAGACCTATATATAAGCAAAGGTAAATTTGAATAGTACAAACATTTCTTTTATAATTCTTTTGATGCCATTTAAGAGGCATTGAGAGTTTTTTCCTAAATACTGTGAACTTCTTTCTGTTTACCCGTTTTCTCATTTTCTCCTGCAAGCATTTTTAGGAATTCTTTATTTCACGTTTGCTCAGCCGTCAAACGACAAAATATTTATTATTTATTGTCAATAGTAACCAAAGTCTTGTGTTTTGACGAAATAGAAATCCGGTCTTATAGCAGGATATATGCAAAAAGGATCAACAATGCGTAATACTCTCGCCTATGCGTTTCCTTTCCACCAAATCGTTCAATGTCAATCAGTCTACATTTTAAATTAGGATTTAGATCAGATACACGAATATCATACCTCATTCTGACACATTTTGTGTTGTTTAGATGCCATTGTATTGTAACTGTTTTATTCATGTCAGTCATCAGCAGGCACAAACAAAAAGAAAACCTTCATCATATAACGATTATTTGAATTCTGGAAAATCCGCAATGGCTATCTGACTAACGGTAGGGATGTCTTCGTGGAAGGCTTTTTATAGACAACTGGCGTTTTTTACATCACACCAGCAGCAGGCCACGAAACGTCTCCAGAGGCTAGGCCACTCGACAGGATTTCATCATCTCACTTTCAGTTTTCAAAGTTCTTATCGCTGGCCCTCTAATGGGCCACTCATCTCTCTTATTAAATTATGAAAAGTCTGTTAAAAAATGAGACAGTCATATATTTCCCGTTTTAATGGGCCAAGTGATAAAATTCAAACTGCGCATTTTATGTCTCGAAAGTTCGACTTAGGATATATATTAGATTTATATATAACATCATTCTAATGTAGGGATTTTGACACAAAATCGGACTTTTCCTGAAATGACATGTCGGGTTTTTCCATATTTCGATTCTACGACGAATTTATGCCTAAATATTAAATTTTGTAAAATATGATGGAAAACTTACCGAGAAATTAAAAAATTTATCTTGGCGTATTTTTTCAGTTTTCTCCAAGAAAATTTACTTGGCGAACTTCCAACAACCTATTTTCCTTTTCTTTTTAATTATTTGTACGAAGTAGAAAGTATTGTAATCGCGAAAATTTTCGGTTACCATATTTCAAAGAAAATATCTATTTTGACCGCTATCGAATGCAATTTAGCGATTTTTTGAGTGCCATCTATCTGTATGTAAGGATAGAATAAAAGGCTTTTTTTCCCCAAAATAATAATAAAACTGATTTAAACATGGAGCCTCAGAACGTTGAAATTTTGTATATAGGGCTGCTATAACATGTAGCAGCTTCGCATTTTGGTTGCAATCGGCAGCACCAAAAGTATATAAATATACGTAATTTATATGTTTTAGAAAGCCTTTAGAAAGGTGTTCCCAGTTTGGTAATATTTTTAGCTCAAATATATAGTATATTTTCTCAGAGATCCCATCTCAGGCACATCGATATGGCAATCGGCACAATTCACAAGCGCGCAACGCTTGCGTAATGGTAATAGTAAATTTTACGAGAGTAATTTTGATATTAAATGTTCATTTCAGGTGATAGAAAAGGATGCTGCGAATTAATTGCTTCAAAACTGATGAATGATGAAGGTTAAATTTACTTTTTTTCCTTTTAGATTAAGGATTATTTTTATATCAAAATGTATATTTAGGCAACTGTAGTGAATTATAAATCTGTAATAAAATTACATAAAACTTACTGAAAAGTCAGCACATCACTAGAACGCTTACTTTCTCTGTCCTACGCATAATGTTCATAAAATACTTGACTTGAAAGTTTCGGGATTAATCTAACATGTAATGCGTATATTATTGCTGCAAATCTATGAAATATTTGTGTTTAATTTATTTTATTAGGTCAAAGTGGCCGAAGAGGCCTGAAAGACCATTGTTTCCGTTTTGCGATTTTGCGTTAGAAACATTAAATGTCCGTTCACTTTTCAAACTGTTGCCACCAAATATTGCAGCCCTGTATTATATTTAAAAAAATAAAATAATCAAGAATATGCATAATGTTTCTCACATTGTGATAAAACGACGGTACCTAGAACCATCTTGAATGCCATCGAATTTTGAATGACGTAATCCTGCTGCGTATATGGGCATCTGGAAGCCAAATTTGAAATTTGGAATTTGTTTTATTATCGATTTCATATTTTGTAAAACTTTAACGAATTTTTGATGAACAAACTCAAGGATTTCAAAGCGAGCAATAGCAACGTTGTACAGAAAAAACATTTTTATCTCCCGCGCGTGGGACTGTGTATAGGAAATTCGAAAGAAATACTCAGTTTAAAATTATTTTGCCATATTGTTCTTTAACTGGATTTAATGGTTTAAGTGCGAAAAACATGATACTTAATAAATAAAGGTAAGACACAAAACAAACGCCCCTCTGGACATAATTTAAAATCTGAAACGTTTCAGATTTTATTTTTTCTTCTATATTTTTATAGTCCTTTGTAGGGGCATTTTATAAGCATTTTCGTATGCACTTTTTATGGAGTTTTTAGTTCTTTTTGCATGCCTGTTCGAATCCTTCGTGTCTCATATTATAGATCTTGTAAATACGAGTTCAGCGATGCTTAATTTTTAACATAAATAATTTAGAAGCTAAAATATCCAAATAAAAAGTTTCTAGAAAACTCTTTTTGAAGCCCTAAGAATGAGTTTTCGGAAAGCTTCTAGAAGCAGTGGACTACTCTATACATGTGTCGCCGTGAGCCGAGGAAATGAGTTTCATTTAGACGGGAAGTTAGTTCAGAATTTTTCCATTGTATTGAGCTCAATGATGACTCTGTGAGTGGTTTCGGTGATCTGCGAAATTATTTCCTTTTTTTAAAGAAATTTCTTATCTGCATTGTTTACTTTCGATATTTATAGCTATTAACCTTGTCAAAGCAATTATGCGATTTAATTAAGTATATGTTTCTTCTTACTCACCTGATATAGATGTTGTTAAAGAGATCTGTACAAATTTGTAATCAATAATATTTTTCCTCAAAAAATTTTGAGGTTCAAAAGTTAAACCTTTCTGCTGTTTCAGGGAAACAATATCTGATTTGTTATTGTTATTCGTCTGATTGTGTGCACTGGTTTCTATGTCCTGGATTGTGAATACTTCTAAAACTAACAATAACTGCCTATCATTTTAGAAACTTAGAGTTAGAGTCATTAGGATTTTTTTAAAGCAGAAGTCATGATAAATGGTGTCGCTGGGACTCGAAACGCGGACCTCTTGAATAGACGCCGAGTATGCTGACCATTACACCACGAAGGCATGCTAAGAAGGAGGGAGAAATACCTTGTATACTGCCCCTTTTAAAGGGCGACTGGGGATTAGGCGACCCAAATCCTGGTGGTGGAGAATCATCATCCACCTCCGAGACTCGAACCTCAGACCTCTCGAATACGCGCCGATTGTACTGACCAGGTGACTAAGAAGGCGAGAGCAATACCTTATAATGCTAAATACCATTTTTTGTTATGCAACGAAAAAAACCTTTGTTTATCTCATATCACAAAGCTCCTGTGTATAGGGCTATTTTCTCCTAGTATTTTATTTTGCAGAATTTTAATAGCAATGATTTTTTGAATATTTATACTGTTACGAAATGTCCAGGCGCGGTAAGATAGCTTCCCCGCAAAGCAGGTTTAGGGTTGCCATAAAATGGTAAGGGAAGGCAGGGTTACCACATTTGGCGAGAAATCGCCCATTTGGCGACAAAATTGGCGATATGCTATAGACGCATGGAGAATCTTCTAGAACGAATTCTTCCTGGTTTAGCCCAGAACGTTCTCGAATACAAGCCAAAAGCTATATAAACCCTGCTGGTACGCGGAGAGTGAGTTGGCGTTTCGTCTAGCGAGCTGATAGTGAGTCAGCGAGCTGATAGTCAGAGTGTCTAGTTGGTCCTCGACTACATCGAGAGCGTTTCTTAGTGTATCGCGAGATAGTGCATCGTCGAGTTTTATCTTAGAGTGTGTTCAGCTTCGGGAACGACTGAACCGAGTCGGGAGCTGTACTCTAGCGTATCGTCGAGTGCATCGCGAGTTCTAGCGTGGAGAGTCAGTCTCGAGAGTACGTGGAGTTCCGAGAACGACTGAGCAGAGTCGGGAGCTGTACTCTGTGCTTTGCCGTGAAGCTGTCTGCACCGTTACAGCCTGATAGTCTGAAGGCTGTGTCGCTGATTGTCTCAGCGTGTTTATAGTAGTTCTTCGACGATTTTAAGCGTGATTTTGGAGCTGTCTTTAAAATAGTGGCCAATAAAGGGTGTTTTGATACTTCATCAAGTGTCGCTGTCGTTATTCACTCCAAATCCACGAACCTTGAAGAAAAAAAGCGTAACAATACGAATTTAATAATGAATATAACTTTAAAATGACGGAATTTAATCCATGTTTGAGAATGGTACAGTTCTATTGATTGCTTCTTCCGAGGTTACTATACTACAGAGTTTGCTCTTCTCGACCAAAGTCAACCAGCGTGATGACGTCGATGTTCTGAACTAAAGCAAGGTTTCTTGTTTTCCCCACTTCTGCGAATAAAGTGACGTCATTGAGCAAACAGGTAAGATACGTTACTGCCTCGAACGTCTGCCAACGTTGGTTGCTGCAGCAGTCTTTCTTTTCGCCGGATTTCCTTAGATTATCCTCCTCGAAAATATTCCTTCCCTTAGACAGGTGGTCCACGTGAGCTTTGCCATCAACCAAATAATCCAAGATTATTCACATTAGGTGAAATAAGACAAAAAAATCTAAGTGTGTTGTGAAAAAAAAAATTGAAATTTGTAAAAATGATTCTGTATTAGTTATCTATTGTACGGCGTTATAAAGTTTTTATTCATTACAATAATTCCGCAGATATTTCTCATCAGTTGGATGCATTATAAATCAAATATATTTAATTTTTATCAATTAGCTGTATTATCAGAAATTAAACAACGATTTCTGTTATTAAGAAGCGCGTTTACTTTTTTAAATTGCACAAACTCTTGAATAATATCAGAATTAGTAAATTTTATAAATAAATTAAATAATTTAAGCTTTGCCGAAATAATCTCTGAACTCATAATGTGCGAGGCTTAATACAGATAATTTAAAGGTTTTGCGTTTCGTGCAGTGGCAACAGTTCAGAATGCAAGTGGATGAATAAGTGCATGATGTATCATGAAGGGTAACACATCGTAATGCAATGACGAATAGCATTTGGAGTCCAACGTTTTTGGAAAGAATTTGTATGAACGTTTCTAATGTCAAAATAATATATTTTCCTTTCCTTGATCGCACATTCTGAGACTTAAGTTTCTTCATTCTTTCGTGCATACAGAAAATTTCACTGAGCACATTTCTTGACCCCACTTTATGTTCCAGCGAAAATAAGGCGAATTTTTTTTCCCGTTAAATTTTTCTGTACCTGTCGATTCCTTTCTTTCGAAATAAAATTGAGCTCTGGGTCTTCGGGCAGAAGACTTCAGACAGATATGTGAGCTGCATCCTAACGCATGTTTTTCATCTGAGTCTAATCAGCTGCTCTTTGAGCTTTCCTTTAGTAGCGGCAATGTTATTTATACATTATTTACTTGCTAGACACTTGTATTCAAATACAAAATAATTCTGTTGAATATGTAAGCAAAAGTGAGGATTAAAGCTGAATCTGACTTTCTAATTCTGAAATATGTTAACGCTGTGTAGACGAAAATATAAAATTATGAAAAGATCATAAAGATGTACGTGGACTATTTAAAATAATTCTGACTTGCAAAATCCGCTAAAAAAACACTTCTGCCAACATTAAAGAATCACATAAATTATATGCGATTCATATAATGAAAAGAAAGGAAGGCATAATTCAGGCAGATTTGCACGATCAGTAAATTGGATAATATAAACTTTTCTGCTTTATTCATGACTACTACGTGAGCTCTAACTTACTGTTGCCAATTCAAAAATAAATATACATATTACGACCTGATTTACGGTGATATTATTTGAATATAGGAAAGCAAAAACGAGCTACCTGTCTAAGAGGTGGTTTGCATTAATGAAAGACTTTGTAAGGAAAACTAGTGCGTACTCATGTTGCACATGCGAAAAGCACCAATAATACCCGCGCAGCCAAGCCCATTCTTCTGGATTCAAACTACCAGCTTTCAGCGGTCTTGATTACTTGCTACAGGCACGGCGAAATTGATTAACAAAAAGTTTAGATTAAGCTGTTAAGGCAAAGCTATTCGAGGGTTATCTGCCAATGGGGAAGAGGACCTTCGTGGAGGAATTTGTAAGGGAAATTAGCTTGTATTTACGTTACACATGAGAAACATCACGAAGATGCCCATGTAGCCACCTATTCGCCAGAATTTTTACCCGGATCGAACTACCGGTGTTTAGCGACTTTACCTCTCGGCTGCTGGTAGGCAGTTTACGAAAGGTGGGAATTGCCTCCTCCGTTAATTATTTTCAGTACAATATACATTACTGATATAATAATTTACAAATTTTTCTTTAAAGTTACTTCAGTGAAAATGCTTTTTTATGTTTTGCTTTCATCTTTACAAACTAATTATGGACTGTATAAAGCACAAGCTTATACATTTTAAAACAAGTTACATTTCGTTTTTTTTTCTGTGCATTGGGGGCAGGGAGACTGAGGTGAAGTGACATCTTAAAGAACTGTTATTGATCGGTCACGTTTGCAATAAATGCAAAGCTCTATTTCTGTAATTCTCTACAATCAACATTTCTGTTTCAGGAACCACTAAACACGTAATTATTTATGACTTATGGTTTCAAAGTTATTGAGGGGTTAAGATCGCTAAATACATTTTGTCAGACCTGAGTTTGAGCTCAAGTATATAGACTGGCTGCATTGTTGGTTTTCGTGGTTTTCCCCACGTATAAAATGCATACTACCCATTTACCTTTAAAAATCCTCCATGAAGAAGTCCGTCCCCTTAGGAAGGAAGAACTCGTGTGATTTGTCATATAAAATTAACCTATTTATCACTTACGTAACCATTCAATTATTGTTCACTTGACGAATAACTTTTTGCTATCCCATTTTTCCTCACTGCGAATCCATCAACTCATGGCAAATCGAGATTAGGTCACGCCAAACAATGCAATTAAATTGTTTATCAGCTTATCAGTTTAATCGCGACCATACTGGCAATAATCAATAGATCCTCATGTTTCCTTTACATCATGAGCTTCATGTGTGTTGAACACATAACGGAAGAGTTTGGTTGTGCCAATATTTGTTTATTAACCGAAGCTTCTCCTAAAGAACGTCAGTCGCCATTGAGAATTTAAGACAAGAGTCCAGTTTTTGCTTCTTCATACGAAGTAAAAAGGAAGTATTCTAATCGCGAAAAATTTCGGATATAATATTTCAACGAAAATATCCATTTTGACCTTTAACGAATGCAATTTAACGAATGTTTTTGAGTAACATCTGTAGGTAAGGACATAATAAAGTACTCTTTTTCGCCCAACAAAATAACAGAACAGATTTAAAACGGATACTAAAGAGATTTTTTTTCGTGGCGTCTGTACGTAAGAACGTACGTCCGTATGCATATATGTATCTCGCATAACTGAAAAACGAGTAGCCTCAGAACGTTGCAATTTGTATATAGGACTGCCTTAACATGTAGATTTACACCTCCTATTTTGGTTGCAATCGGCCGCACCAAAAGTATGTAAATATATGTATATACGTATATAGCCACTCCGTTACTCGGCTCAGTCAGCTCGGTTTCTTAACTTTTTATGTTTGTAAATTGTGCATTTTTTGCATTTGCTTTAAAAATGATTGAATTGTGTTGTTCTTATCTTCCACTTAAGGTTTCTATGCCTTTAGTTAACCTGCATATTATAGTTGTAGAATTATAAGCAATTTAAAACTTGTTTAAGTGTGGCTATGCCTAATTATGGCTGCGAAAGCAACCATATTTGTTTACATTTGAAACTCAGCAGAATACATAATTTTCATTACGGCAGCTGCGTTTTCATATATCCTTAAATTGGAGATTTTGTGAAAGATTGTTATTATTTACTATTCACAACAATTTGTATTAAATAAAATTCAGTCTAGTGCATGTGTAAATTCTCAAATCTAATTCAGCCAATAAATGCATGATATTTAGAGTATTGCTTATTTTTAATATTCCCGTAAGTAAAACTGCAGGCATTGAAATTTAAACAGTGATCTTTTTCTTTTTAAATTTGAACTATGTATTTAAAAATAGAAAATATTTGTAAATTAGTATAATTTTAAGTATAAATGGCAGTGAAATGGTGTAATTTAAAACATAACAGGCAAGAAACCATCCAATTTCAGATAAAAATGACTATCGAACATATGCTTGACTTTTATTTGCTTCGTGATGTCATTGTAAACGCCAAATCCCATCTGATTCTATCTACCTTCGCTTCCGTTTTTCCATGAACGGAACAAAGAAGATTAGGAATGGCAGCAGTCAGCTGGATGGGACACTGCTGTCTGTGATGTTCTGCGTAATGCAATCTCAGTGCAGTCGTTGAATTACTTGCATTCATGCAGATTTCTTCTTTCACTTTTATCTTTCTCGTTCGTACTCGTAATGAATATTGTAGGAAATTAAGAAGAATATATTAGAATAAATAACAAATTAGCAGTAGAATAAAAGAAAATATTTGAAAATTGCAGTCTTATTATGAAGTAGATTTTGACAAAACCCTATCGATTTCGAGAAGCCGACCAACGGCCGAGCGGTAAGAATCAATGAATACTGGTAGTTGGATCTAGGTTCGAATTCCGGTGAACGAGTTGGCTTCATGGAGGTTTTGTGCTTTTCCCCATGTGTTAATTATGTACGAGCTAGTTTCCCTTAAAAAGTCATCTGAGAAGGTTGCCTTTCTAGCCCCATAGTTGCTTAGCCTTACAACTGCTTTGCCATAATCCCATAGTTTCTTTGCCTTAACTATTAATTTAACTTAACCTATCGATTTCGAGGGTGATCATACATAGATCACCTTTCTTCGGGATGAAAATGAATTCTGCTACTAAAGAAGCACACGAGTCCTTCAGAAAAGCTAGGGCAGAACTCATTTTTCTCCTGAAGAACAAAGTCCTCTATTCTTATTGCCCTTGAAATCAATAGAGTTTCGTTCGAAATGAGGTTTGTCAAAATAATTTAATTAATTCTTTAATTTCGAGTTTTATACTGGCTCATTTCTCTTTCAGTTTGAGTAAATGTTGTCGTTGTCGAGTCCATATTTCATGGAAGCTCGGTTGCCAGAGAAAGTTGGACATCTATTTCCACCCCAGTTTTGAAGGATAGCACCTTGGTGGGTGGGGGTCAGTCTTGTGTGGTAGGGAAGAGGGGTCAGGTTTTTCGGCTCACCATATATTTAGAGTCCCTCATGCCTCATAGGCACTATATATTTACAAACATCCATGTTTTCTTTGGGATTCGAACCTGCACCCTTTAGTACAACAGCGAGTAGGCGCCGCTAACCTTTTGGGACTCAGTTTGAGTAAATGAATAATTTATAAGAATTACTAAATGCAAGGCTTAAAGACACAAACAAGCACGGATAAATTAAATGACGAAAGTATCAAAATAACTCTTTCTTCAGTAGTATGATAAAAAATTACAGTTGTTTTTGGAGGCAAGGAATGATAACGACCACAACAAAAAAGCATGTGAATGTAGTATTGGGTATTACACGATTCCACGAAAAAATGTTTTTCCTCTGAAGAAAGGGTAGTTCACTCTGCTAAGACAAATGAAGCATTTTAATTCCAATTTTGTTGATGACAATGTAATTACAGTTGCATTTAACACAATAACAATGTAATTGCCATTATAATTAAAGCAATTATAATACCGGTTGTTCGTGAATAATTGCCAAAATCCTTACTCCATTAACTATTAATCTCAGACATGTACATCCAATTAATTAGAATTTTATAAGAATAGTTTCAGACGTAGGTGTAGAATTTTTTTTCAAAACAGAGAGTATAACTTTTTTTTATGTTTGCCGCATAATGAAGTATCTAGTCAAATAATAATTATTAAAAGATAATTATTAAATTATTAAAAGATAATTATGTGTTAAGAAGTTAAATGCACTAAAATTCAGCACCTTTGATACGAAAATTCATTATATACAAAATAAATTTAGTGACTTGAATATTTCCAATTCATATTTTCAAACGTAATTAATTACTATTCTAAAATAACTCCTAACTAACTCCTAACTTTCTAAACTATTTCCTATCCGGTCTTCATAAAGATAGTCATTACTTACCCTTCACTTTAATCTTCTAGTGAAATAGAGGAAAAGGTTTAAAATAAAGATAAATAACTTTAAGTAATAATAATAAATTTAAAATAAGTTTATTAGTTTTTCAGCATAGCAGTTTACAAAATCTGTGTAACAACAGAAATAATACCCTCTAATAGCACAAATAATCTCCTCCCCTTGATTTTACTTCCTTGTACGAAGTAAAAAAGAAGTATTGTAATAGCGAAAATTTTAGGGCATCATATTTCAATGAAAATATCTATTTTGACCGCTTTCGAATGCAAGTAAACAACGATGTTTTTGAGTGACATCCGTGCGTAAGAACAGGTTAAAGGATTCTTCCTCCCCCCCCCAAAAAAATGATAAAGCGATTTAAATGGATTTTGAAGAGATTTTTTTCGTGGCGTCTGTACGTACGTACGTACGTACGTATGTATGTACCTCCCATAACTCTAAAACGAGTAGCCTCAGAACGTTGAAATTTTGTATATAGGGCTGCTATAACATGTGGATGTGCACCTTCTATTTTGGTTGCAATCTCCCGCACAAAAATTATTTAAATATATGCATATATATATATATTATATATATATATATCCACTTCGTTACTCGGCTCAGTGGGCCGCTTTTTTATTCTTATATGTTGGTAAATTGGGCATTTTTTGCTTTAAAAATGATTGAATTATTTTGTTTGTATCTCCCGGTTAAGATTTTTATGCCGTTAGTAAATCTGCATGCAAGATTTGTAGAATTATTAACAACTTAAAAGTTCTTTAAGTGCGGCTAAGCCTAATGACTTTTACCACTGCAGCCATATTTGTTTATATTTGAAACTTAGGAGAATAGTGCATTTGTTGCCAATCTAGAGAAACTATGCTTCGCAATAACAAAGATAACGCCTTCTTTTATTTCTGCCATTTAAATCATGGTTAATCCATTCTGGAATTTATTCGAGAAAATAAGTATTTAAGATTTACTTCGTAATTTTTGATACAGATATTTTGAATTTTTAATGTATTTTTTGCCTTGTCGCGAAGTCAGAACTGAATTAATTGAATGAGAATTGCTGAAGCATCTGTGAAAAACTGTTTTTTGTTTGTTCGTTTGTTTTGTTTGATTTCTGTTATACATCAGTTTAGATTTATTGTAGTATTTGAGTAAAACATGTGGCAACGATTAGATAATTCTTTAGATGATATACATAACTTTTGTGCATTCTGAGTTATAAATGAATGAGATGTAACGTTCTTAAGTGTACCTAGCGGCAGAGTGTGGCTATGGTAAACAAATGCAGTGAATTTTAAAGAGTGTATTTACGTTATTGTGGCTTATGCGCTATCGACGATGTAGATTTAATTCAATCAAATAAATTTAAGTGAAATGCAAAATGAGTATAATTTAATATTCCCTACAAGAACGTCATGCGGTGTACACATCAGATTTTTTATTTTAAAATTTTGTTTTATAATTGAAGGCTTAACAAAAAGAAAAGATTAAAATATAATTTAAATATTTAAAATATCAGATTTTTATAGTGAAGCACGCCTAGATGTTTTCTTCAAGCCCTCAAATGACGCAAGCAAACAAGTTAAAGCCGCATTTAAGTAAATGTAGAAGGTGGAATAAAATAGATTGAGATGGTGAAGGATTGCTGCTAAAAGCTCCGTCTAATACTGAAAACATCTATTCATATATAAACAGTTTTATTTGTAAGTGAACGTTAAGTTCAGAATTAAAAAAAATTATTAATAAACATAAAAATAAGCATAAATACTTTACAAGCAGATTAAAAGTATTTTGATTTTCTTGAAACTTTAAACTAAATGTCTTTCCTTAATATGAAAAAGAACTTAAGTATTAACTTTAGCTAGTTCCTAGAAAATATAAATTAGGTATACTTCGTTGAAAAATGAAAAACTAAACAAGCGAAATCTTTTGTATTCAATTTGTTCAAGTGCTAAGAATATGTTCTTTCTTTGCACAGAAAGTAAACAGGGATAGGAACTACTTTCATACAAAATATAATATTATAAAAATTTCGTAGAAATGCGAAGGGTGAAAGATAATATTGAGAAAAACATTTGAATTTACATTATTTCAGATACATGAAATAAAAAGTAAAAATATTTTTTAGTTATCGCAGTATTCTAAGTCGTAACAGATTTATTAAATTTAAAATAAAGATCATTTTCCAAAAAAAAATTGTTCCAGATAAATGTAATAAAGTATAAAATGTTTTTTAGTTATCACAGTATTCTTAGTCGTAACAGGTTATTTAAATTTAAAAATTATTTTCTAACAATAAACTTTGCTTTAGGCGAAAATTAACGAAGTTAAATTTTATTATTTCAAAAGTATGGTAATCCTATTACAGCAGGTTTATTTAGAGAAATTTGGTAACAGGGAGTAGACGGTAATAATTTCAGAAAATGAAGTATATAGATTATATTTCCAGGAAAACTTGAATAACATGATAATTTAAGAACCGAAATAACTCCTAGAATATATATTTTTTCATAGAACCTATTTTATTAAGATTAAAATAACACGTCGAATAATGATTGTTGGAGAATTCAAACCAGAGTTATATTTGTAAATTTTCGAAGGACTAGTTTTGATGGTTTAACTACAGAACCATCGTCTTTAACTACAGAACCATCGTCATTAGAATCTTCCTCCATCTTCCATTTGCACTTCTTAGGCAGCTGAGAAAGTTGGTTCTATGGTTAAACCATAGAAACTAGTCCTGCAAAACTTACAAATATAACGCTGATTCTTGCTTGATTTTTCCAATAACCTGTTTTATATTTTAGATTTTTAAAACCTTTTAATTATGTTATAGGTTCTGGCCTTCTTATGTAGTATAAAATTAGACTTAAATCCTAGTAGACAACTGGTGAGTTGTCACTATGTCTTGTAAGTACCACAGAGACAGGGTAAGGGTGAAAAAGAACACTTTTATTAATCCAAATAAATTTTAAGAGTTGGCATCAATTCTGGCTTACAGAAATCAATAGTTTTGGCTTAAAACAAAGATAATGGATGAACTAAAATTAGGGAAATTTAAGTATAGCCTAATGTCTTCGTAGTATAAGTAGGGCGCAAGCTTGTTGTGACCGGAGTTGGTGTAAACAAGCCTAAAGGCAAGATTAACTCAACGTCGCCATATATAATATCTATGAATATACATGATCGCTAGAAAATCAAAATTAGCAACGTGGACTTAGAGCAGGCAGAACACGCTCTGATTTCGTCCTCTGAAACCTTCATTTAAATATGTTCTTCTTTCTGTCTAATTTGAGTACTTCGCCGGGAAGAAATTTACATTCTAGAAGAGAAATCGAAACGAAGCTGATATAAAAGGAAATGAACATAAAACAACGGGTTAAAAACTTAAATGAAACTCTACAATATTATGAACAAAATGTAGCGGTAGTATATTGACATAATTTTCATACAATTGTATTAATAGACTATATTTAAATGGCATAGCATAGCTGGTCTGCTCGATTGAATAAGTAATCTTTGACAATAAAGCGGTAACAAGTCACGAAAATCTTACATAACAGCTAATTCGATAAATCATACTTTAAGCGTATTTATAATTATAATTTGTTGCTGATTTTGAATGCATTTATTTGCACAGAAATCATTAATTATACTCATATGTTTACTCATAAGTGAAAGCAGAGATTCAATTTCTTCATACATACGCGTTTTAACAAATTTTAGTAACTGTAATTTCTGGCACATTTTTTCTCCCTTTTTTTTTTCTTCAATTTGACCGTCCGAAAGTCGAGAAGGGAAAATTATGCGAATAATTGAATTTCCGAAGGATATGGTTGCTGTAAATACATAACAAATAAAAAGTAATCATAGATAAACTACAGGTAATTATCACAATATTATTTCTTTAAAAAAAGTATATTACGATAAGAATATAATAATAAAATTAACACTGCATTATTTAATAGGATATTTTCATTCCTAATTCTATATAAGTTGAATCTTGCCTGTTTTTACTGTCGTCTCTGCTATACCTTAGGCCTTAATCATCCATAAATAATTGAAGAAGTCTAGCATGCAGCCAAGTTGGCGAAAGATTGAATGTCAGTTCTTGTTTGCTTCTCTGTGATGCGTCTGTTCTTATATAAGGCTGGCATAGAATTCAGCTGTTAGAAGGGAGAGTTTTGGAGCAACCTTCTCAGGTAGTTTACGAGAATTTGTCTTTTTAGTAGAACGAAAAGCATCACTACGCGGAAGAATCCATTTTAAGGTTCAAAGGAGCTCGTCGTCCGAAAGCATTGACGAAGCGCAAAATTACACGAATATTTTTAAATTTTCAGAAATTGCTAGATGGATTGTAGAAAAAATACGTGGAGAAATACGGTAATTCTTCAAATGATACCATTTAAGAAAAAAAGAAAGAATTTCAGATTTATGTCTTTTAATCCATGTTTTCCATAAACAGCTTAAACAATAAGGAAATTTGGTAGTTCGATTCAGCTTTGAGTCCTGTGATCCTGAGTCGAACTTCATGCTTGAGTTCCTAGCTTTCTTAGCAACATAAATAAGAATTGTTGTTGTTGTAACTTATCTTACTTGCTTGACAATAACATCAGAACAAACACACTAAATTCCTCATGACGAGAAGAGCAAGATTGCACCTGTCGGCCGCCCAGACGGTATAGTGGTTAGGGGAGCCGGCTACGATACCAAATCCCGGAGAATCTCCGAATCCCGGAGAAGCCATGGCTGTAACTGTCCGTCCCTTTGTAGGAGGCAAAGGTGGCCCACATATTAGGTGCCTCCATATTAAAGTGACCACCACTTCTCTTAGTAGTGTGTGGCCCACATATTAGGTGCCTCCATATTAAAGTGACCACCACTTCTGGCCTTAGTAGTGGCCAAGCCGAAGTCGGCTGAGGGCCCGCCATTGGAACAAAAAAGATTGCACCTGTCGTTAGCACCGTACAGATGATAGTACGACTTCTCAGTTCAGCTCCAAATTTAATGAAAGGTGCCTCGTGGGGGGGCTAGTCCAAGACTCTCCCACCCCTTTTCCTCTAGCATCAACCTCTCGAGAGGACTTTCGGTTCACAATATGTTTAGACTTCCTTCCCCATGCTGCAAAGACACTATACATTTACACACATCCATGCCTCTTCTGGGATTCAAACCTTGACACTTTGTTATCTCAGTAGGCTCTCCTAACCGCTATATCGTCTTGGCAGCTAAATAAAAATGAGTTTCCTATAGCAAACTCTCCACGAAGGTATAATTTCCTTATAGAGACACTTGTAAGGTATTTCTCCCTTGATGTAGTGGTCAGCACTCTTGGCGCGTATTCGAGAGGCCTGTGGTTCCAATCCCGGCGAGGGCATTGCTAATTTCTCATGTCTTTCTGCTTTAAAAAATCTTAATGTATCTACGGTGACGGCTGAACAAAATGGTGGTGGATGATGATTCTCCACAACCAGGATTTGGCGATAGGGTCTCCTAATCCCCAATCGCCCTTTAAAAGGGGAGTATATAAGGCATGAAAGCAGGAGTCTCTCCTGCCTAAAAAATACCCCTAGTGTCTCTACAAGTTCTTTCATGCTTTGACATAAATAATCAAAATTAAAAAAATAGTTGGATACCTGTTTTTGCATATCTTTGTACAACATATTTAAAAGCGCTAATTTTTCCAGCTTATTCCTTATAAAAATCCAAAACTTCGTTAGTTATTTCACTAAGATTTAAATTTACCACATTTGCTGACTACATGAATCAATCCAATAGTCAGCCAATGTGGTAATTCAGTTGCTTTTTCTAATGCCCTTTCCTGTATACTTTTAAGATGGAGGACAAAAGGGATAAAATTCATCGAAATATCACTATTCCTAGGAAACCATTCCAAAATATCGCTAAATCGCTGCAGAATACAATTAATTTGCCGATTTTCGGTAAGCTTTAATTGTCGAAGAAACACTTACTACTCCACTTTGCTAATTATATTAATTAGAATATGTCATTAAAAAGTAATACGCTGACACAGAAGAAGTATAATCAAATACTTAAATAAACAACTATTAAACAAAAATTAACCGATGGTAAAGAAAATTAAGTAAACATATTTAAAAGATTGTAAAAATCAATATACAAAACATGTAAATGTTAAAAAGTAAGCTAAAAGCAGATATGTAATAAAATGCAGATAAATATTTACGTAAATATCCTACAACATATCAATGTATTTTGTTTTTCAATAAAACTATAATTTTTGTTCATTTGTGCCTTTAAGATTCGTAAGCATATTGCATTCAGTAATTTTGTTCACAATTAAAATAATGTAACTGCAATTTTCACTTATATAATTACTAGATTTACTACATTTAAAAATTTACGAATATGAAACAATCATAATACTAGCTATTTTTATTTAGATTTCTTAAAATTACGTCCATGTATGTTATATCATGTTACTCTCTATAAATCGGTACATTTCAATTTTCCTTTAAAAAAAGGATATATAAACATAGAAATTTTCTTTTAATATTTTAAAGTAAAATAATTGAGCCTGTAGATATGAACAAAATAACAAATATTATTTTAAAATACAAAATATAGGGTTTTAACGAAATTTTCCTGCCACCGAAAATATCGTCTGCGCTAACAATTCGCCTTGGCGTGTTTAATCATATTTTGTCAAACGATTTTTCGCATTTGAAAGAAAGAGACTTGCTTTAGAATGTTGTGAAATTTGTAAAAAATATCGTTATCATTAAGTACAAGGTGTCCAAAAAGGAACCAGCGTGGTACCAGGTTAGAACCGTCATTTTCTTCTAGTTCTAATGCAAAAAGTGGCCTACAGAATGTCACCAAATCATGTATACAGCTTTAGGTACTAATGCTGTAATATATGACACTGTGAAGGTTTGGTACCAAAAGTTCAAAGAAGGACTATGACTTTCAAGAAGCATTCATTCCCTTTGGCCGGCTTACTGATGTTCATGATGCCCGCCTGTTAGAACCTAGGGAAGAAGATTTGTATGCAACCAATCGAGAGTAGCCACTCGAGCCTAAGGAGTTAGACGTCAGTGCCATGTCTATTAGTCGTGCTATGCATCGCACAAACATGACGTACAAGTTCAGTCGTTGGATGCCGCATGAACTGACTCAAGAAGATAAGGACAGACGTGTTCAGGCCTGCACTTAATCTCCTCGAATATCAGTGCAAGGACAGACTCTGGACCGGATTGTCACTTGTGATGAAAAGTGGATTTACTTCAACAACACAGACCGAAAAGAGAGTCGGTGTGCGCCCAGTGAGCCCGTCGACAGGATCGCAAAGCGCAGTTTGACTAATAAAAAGATCATGCTTTGTATCTGATGGAATTGCCGTTATTATCCCCAAAGAATACCTGGAAAAAAGTAAACTCCTCGACAGTAAGATGCATAGGGAAGTGCTGGTCCGTGTTTACGCTGCTATCAAGGAAAAAACGTCGAACTGAGTTCTGACGCAAAAAGGAAATGTTCCATGAAGATAATGGAAGACCACATGTGTCTGCATTCACAGGCTGGACTCTGTGCGGACTCGAATGGGATCCTTTGCCACACCCACCATATAGCTCTGACATCGCCCCTTCCAACTTCTACTTTTTTCACACGTTCAGCTACATCTTGCTGGTGCTATCTTCCATTCTGTGCAGGACGTCCGAAATGAGGTTAATCTGTTTCTGGACTCGAGGCCACCAAGTGTTTGGGCAGAAAGCTTTGAAAAAGTACCAAAATGTTGCAGAAAAAAGAAATTTGGGTGGTGAATACTACCCACAAAGGTATTGCTTTCATGGTTTCTTTTTTATAACTTCATTTTAACTTTATCTGTAATTTTAATTTTTTTATTATTTAGGAATGGTTTTTGGCGGTAAACGTTCGATACAACCAGATATTGTTAATGACATTTTAAAATATCTTCCAAACTTTACTCTCTTTTTATATTGCTGTATATGTAATTGTAAAGATAAAAAATGGTAACAAAATACTAAATTTAATGCAGGTTTATAGATTGCTTGCTCTAGATTAGTGGAATTACAAACTGCGCTTTATAATCCAAGCTTTGATCAAGATAGATGAGGAGACTTTATCATAATCTCTGTATTTTCCGAAAGATCGTTATTCATGTATTCCGTATTTTTATAAAGCAAAAGAAATTTTTTATGCACCATAAATACTGATCGTAAAATTTTATATTTTTTAGCTATTCATACTAAAATATATGCCGCATATATCACTAAACTTTCTAATTATATTTCTTTGACGCGCGAATGCTGCTATGGTTTCCAATAGAAAAACAAAATGTACCGAACGCACGATGAGACATTTTGGAAAACAGAAAAGAAATTTCATTAAGAATATGACACTCAAAGCAATAATCTACGGCATTAAATTGAGAGAGATAATATACGGCTATATAACATATTACGTATCGAGGTGCATAATATATGGCTTTAAAAATATATTTTGTTTATCACACTGATATACTTTTATATTAACTCTTCTCTAAAACATCTATCTCTTTTGTCATCCATCACCAGAATGAAAATTATGTTGGGTTTAAATAGCGAGTGCATTTAAGTTTAAATAAAAAGGTCTGGTAACGCACTAAACGCTGTTTGTTTTCTGAG
>KK116845.1:12156-35102 GCA_000611955.2 Stegodyphus mimosarum | reverse complement strand
CCTAAAGATATGCTCATTTTAGAATTGTTGCAAAATATTGCTATTGAGCTGAATTTTATGGTTTGAGTACGTAGTACATGATATTTAATAAAAAAAGGTAGCACACGAAACGTTAAAAAAACGCGCCTTTGGACGTAATTTAAAATCTGAAATCTTTCAGATTTTTTTTTGTTTGTTTAATTTCTTTTACACATTGTTTTAGATTTATCATAGTATTTGAATAGAATATGTGGCATCGATTAGATAATTCTTCAGATGATATACATAATTTTTGTGTATTCTGCGTTATGAAATGAATGAGATGTAACGCTGTCAACTGAGCCTAGTGCCCGAGTGTCGCTGTAAACAAATACAGTGAATTTTAAAGAGTGCATTTATTCTATTGTGGTTTATGCGCTATCAACGAAGTAGATTTAATTCAATCCAATAAGTTTAAATGAAATGCAAAATGCGTATAATTTAATATTCCGTACAAGGAAGTCATGTAGTATGCACATCAGATTTTTTTAATAACCGCAAGCAACTGAAGAAAGATTATTGATTACTTACACATATAATCGATACTATTATCGAAACCGATATAGTCTCCTGCTTGATAATTTTGAATACCTTTTTAAATACTTTTAGAAGATCACCAATTAGGGAATACTTTTGACTTTGATGTACACCGTTTGTTACCATAAAGCGATGGCATCTATTATTATGAACAATTTAAAAGTATAGGTCTAATGAGGCCGTCACTTATTTGCATTTGAAACCCTTAGTAGAACAGTAAATTGAATCCAGTTGGTGCACCAACTTCAGCAACTTTTAGCACAGTGGGACTAAAAGTTAACATTCAGTTTTATGTACCGAAAAATTTGTCTTCCTGCCTCTTGGCCGAATTGCTTGTTTTTGCCTCAGAACTCTTCATTTTAATTATCAACAAAAATATTTTAAGTGCTTTAGCTGTATTTGGTGTTTTAGGATTTTTTGTAATTTACAATTTTTTAACAAAGATTTTTTTTAGTTTCATTTATTTTTGCCTTCCCACGAAGTGACAAATGATTTGATTAAATGAGAAATATATCTCTAATGAAATTTGAGGAAATAAGTATAAATGAAATGCAGCAAAAAATGTCCTAAATAATAAGCCGTAAAAGGAACACGTATGTTGTCCGAGTAAGACTTTTTTTTCGTACGATAGTTACCTCGTTATACATATATCGACGAGAAAGCTTCAAACAAGCTCGTTTTTGAATATGTATGTGACTCTTTACAAATGCAGATAAAATATATCATATGTTACCTCATATAACATTTGTTCGAATTTTCTGTGTTCACACGAAGGATTCTTTTTTTGTACAGTCGCAAACAACTTAAAGTTTAATTTAAGTTTTTCATTTCAGCTTAAAAACGCTGTGATTTCGAATTTCCTCGTGGTCTGTTATCATTCTTCTCCATACAGTGTCTCACAAAAGTGATGGGACACTTATGCTTTACAAAAGGAAACTGTAATAAAATAAATTAAAAAACATGTAAACATTTTTTGTGGGTGTGTTTCATACTTAAATTTAGTAACAATTATTACATAACATACATTTTCTCAAAATATTAAAATATTAATTTAATAAAAATACAATTGTTTAGAACGGAGCAAAAAATGGCTCACATAAGTGATGGGACACTTACTTTTCCATCAAATATTTATCCAAAAATTTTACTTTTTAAAAGGTTTTAATATTTTGTTGGATTTCCTTTTCTTGGGATGGATTCGACTAATTTTCTTGTGATTTCTGGAGTGATTTTACCCCATTCTTCTTGAAGCACCGATTTTAATTGTTATTTTGAAGAAATGGTGCGTTTACGAATTCTTGATTCCAATTCTTGCCAAATGTTCTCTATGGAATTTAAGTCTGGAGATTGTGGTGATGTTTTTTATTTCAGGACAGTTATACAGTAGCCAGAGTCTAATGTTCAAAGCAGTGTGCTTGGGGTCATTGTCCTGGTAGAATTTAAAATCGTTATGAAGGTTCAGTTTTCGTGCTGAAGATTTCAAACTTTGATTTAAGATGCCAATATACTTGTACTGATCCATTATACTGTCAATAAAAACAAGATTACCAACTCCAGCGGACGACATACACCCCCATACCATGAGTCCTCCTCCACCATGTTTTACTGTTGGCACCAAGTTCTGTTTGCGAAATTCTTCCCTGGGTTTTCTCCACACCAAGATTCTACCGTCAGAACCAAATATATTAAATTTACTATCATCACAAATATAACTTCATTCCAGTAATCAGAATTCTTATTTACGTTGGATTTTGCGAAAGCCAGTCTCAGTTTTCTATTCTTTTCACTCACGAAGAATTTTTTCCTGGCTGCTCTACCGTGATATCCGGCAGATCGAATTACTCTTCTAATAGTCTCAGGATAAACAATTACTCCATATAATGCTTGTAAATCAGCAGCAACTTTAGGAGTACTCATTCTTGGATTTTTTTTAGTATTTCGAACGATAATTCGCTTTATTCCATTCGATAGCTTTGATAGTCGGCCAGGTCTTCTTTTATCCTGAATCATATGATTCTTTTTATGTCGTTTAATGATATTGAAAACTGTTGAATGACTCAAGTTAACTGTTTCAGCAGTTTCTCTAATAGATTTTCCACGTTCAATATGCAAATTAATAACTAATTTTCGAATTTCAGGCAAAGTTTCTTTTCGTTTAGCATTCATGGCTGCACAGAGCTAAAAAACACAAAAATTCTAAAACAAACTGGAGAGAAGTAATGCAGACGATTTTATAAATTATTGCCAATTGCTTTTGAGTAAAACTAAAAACCGCAAAAAATATTTTTATTGCTTACTTCAGACAATTTTTCTTGCATTGTCTAATGGTGTCCCATCACTTATGTGAGCCATTTTTTGCTCCATTCTAAGCAATTGTATTTATTAAGTTAATATTTTAATATTTTGAGAAAATGTATGTTATGTAATAATTGTTACTAAATTTAAGTATGAAACACACCCACAAAAAATTTTTACATGTTTTTTAATTTATTTTATTACAATTTCCTTTTGTAAAGCACAAGTGTCCCATCACTTTTGTGAGACACCGTATTTACTACACATTTACCTTAGTAAACAAACTTTTACAGCTTTCTCTTTTCTGTGCTTTGAAAAATTTCATTTTTATTAAATAAACTGTCACTTGACGGTGAAACAATTGGGAAAACAAGTTTTTGCTGTTCTCATCATAATTTCTTTTCAAAACAATAAGCACTCTTTGTTGTCAATCTAAATATTGAAATATTCAAATATGAGAGGGAGTAAAAACTTCGATATGAATAACTTAATATGCTGAAGACAGCTGAGTAATAAGAACTGTTTCATGGCATTAGATATTATTTTCATTCTTGAGTATATCCTTTCATACGATGAAGATTTTTATGCTGTATTTATTCTGTGATAGGATTCCTATGTTAGCAGTTTCCATGACCTTGACCTACTTTTTCGACAAATCGTTTGCACATTTTGAGGAAATGGTAGAATATGCTGTTATTTGCTAAGACAGTAGACAGGAAGATCAATCATCGGAAGATCGATGATTTATTAATTAACTTGTTAATTTGTTTCTTACCGGTTGTAAGAAACATGTTAAAAGTTTCAATAAAAAAATATAGAGCTTTTATGCCAAAAAAAATTTTTTTTTTGAACAAACATTTCTATTTGATATAATTCTGCTTATTACTTCCTTGCACGATGTAAAAAGCAAGTATTGTAATCGCGAAAACTTCGGGTACCATATTTCAACGAAAAAATATCTATTTTGACTGCTATCGAATACAATTTAACAATGTGTTTTCAGTGGCATGCGTACGTAAGAACAGAATAAAGGATTCTTTTTCCAAAACCAAATTATAAAACTGATTTAAAATGGATTCTGAAGAGTTTTTTCCGTGGCGTCTGTGCGTACATACGTACGTACGTATGTATGTATGTATCTCGCATAAGAAAAAACGATTAGCCTCAGAACGTTGAAATTTTGTATATAGAACTTCTATAACATGTAGATGTAAACCTCCTATTCTGGTTGCAATCGGTCGCATCAAAAGTATAGAAATTTATGTATATATATATATCCACTCTGTTACTCAGCTCAGTGAGCTCAGCATTTTTATTCTTATATGTTGTTGAATTGTGCATTTTTTGTTTTAAAAATAATTGAATTATGTTATTCTTATCTTCCGGATAAGGTCGTTATTGCCTTTAGTAAATATGCATGCAATGTTTGCAGAATTATCAACAATTTAAAAGTTGTTTAAGTGCGACTAAGCCTAATTATGTTTACGAAAGGAGCCATATTTCTTTACATTTGAAACTTAGCATAATGGATGTGTTGCCAATCTAGAGAAATTAAGCTTCGCAACAACAAAGATAACGCCTTCTTTTATTATTGCGAATTAAATCATGCTCAATCCGTTCTGGAATTTATTCCACAAAATAAGTTTTTAAGATTTGCTTCGTAATTTTTAATATAGATGTTTTGAGTTTTTATGTATTTTTGTCTTATCGCAATGTGAGAATTGAACTAATTGAATGAGAAATACTGAATCGTCTGCAAGAGACTGTTTCCTTTTAATCCAAAGAGGCTTTGTCTCTGAAGAACTATTATTTTCGTTTCGACATTTTGCGTCGGAAACATTAAATATCGGTTCACTTTTCAAAGTGTTGCAACCAAATATTGCAGCCCTGTATTATATTGAAAGAAATTAAACAATGAAAAGTGTGCATAAATGTATGCATGTTTCTCGCATTGTAATAAAACAACGGTACCTACAGCCACCAAATTTTGAATGATGTAATCCTTCTGCGAATATGGACATCTGGATTCCCAAATTTGAAATTTGAAATTTGTTTGATTATCGATTACATATTTTGTAAACGTTTAAGGAATTTTTAATTAACAAACTCAAGGATTTCAAAGCGAGCAACGGCAGCGTTGTACAGAAAAAAATATTTTTATCTCCAGCGCGTAAGACTACGTATTCGAAATTCTAAAGATATGCTTAAATTATTTTGCGATATTGCTCTTGAACTGAATTTTATGGTTTACGTGCGAAGAACATGATATTTAATAAATAAAGGTAACACACAAGACATTAAAAAAACTCCTCTTTGGGCGTAATGTAAAATCTGAAAGCTTTCAGATTTTCTTAAATTTTGTTTGTTTGTTTAATTTCTTTTACACATCGCTTTGAATTTATTATAGTACTTGAATAGAAGATATAGCAATGATTAGGTGATATACATAATTTTTTGCATCTTTGATCAGTTATAAAATTAATGAGATGTAAAGCTGTTAAGCGAAGCGCCAGAGTATCGCTGTGGTAAACAAATATAGTGAGTTTTAAAGAGTGAATTTATTTTATTGTGGTTTATGCGGTATTGATAATTAGATTCAATTCAATCCAATAAGTTAAAATGAAATGCAAAATACGTATAATTTAATATTCCGTAGAAGGAAGTCGTGTAATTTGTACACATCAGATTTTTATACTATGTTAAGGAATTATAATCTCTAGTAATGGACTATGAGTATGTACTAGTAACAGTTAGGTTACCTAGCACTTCACCTATATTTAATTATTTATAAGATGGTGGTGTATTCTAAAGATCTATATAGCACACTTTCTTGTACTAAGTAAAAATGAAGTATTGGAATCGCGAAAAATTTCGGGTATCATATTTCAATGAAAATATCTATTTTGAAGGTTATCGAATGCTATTTAATGATGTTTTTGAGTGATATGTGTATATAAGGACAAAATAAAGGACTTTTTCCGAAAACCAATTATAAAACTAATTTAAAATGGATTCTGAAGAGATGTTTTCGTGGTTTCTGTGCGTACACACGTACGTACCCACGTGCGTATGTGTGTATGTATCTCGCATAACTCAAAAACGAGTAACAATAGAACGTTGAAGTTTTGTATATAGGACTGCTGTAACGTGTTGATGTGCAGCTCTTATTTTAGTTGCAATCGGCCGCACCAAAAATATATAAATATATTTATATATATATATATCCACTCTGTTACTCGGTGATCTCAGGTTCTTTATTCTTATATGTATATAAATTGTGCTTTTTTGCTTTAAAAATGGTTGAAGTATGTTGTTCCTATCTTCCGGATAAGGTTTTTATAACTTTAGTAAATTTGCATGCAAGATTTGTAGAATTATAAACAATTAAATGTTGTTTAAGTGCGGCTAATCCTGATCATTTTTCATATGGTAGCCATATTTGTTTACATTTGAAATTTAGGAGAATAGTGGATTGGTTGCCAATCTAGAGAAACTAAGCTTTGCAACAAAAAAGATAACGCCTTTTTTTTATTACTGCGAATTAAATCGTGCTTAATCCATTCTGGAATTTATTCGAGAAAATAAGTGTTTAACATTTACTTCGTAATTTTTAACATTGATATTCTGCGTTTTATGTGTTTTTGCCTTGTCGCGAAGTGAGAACTGCATTAATTGAACGAGAAATACTAAAATCGTTTGTGAAAAACCGTTTTTTTTTTTATGTTGTTGTTTGTTTATTTAATTTCTTTTATATTTTTATTTATTATATTGTTTGAAAAGAACATGTGGCAACGACTAGATGATTCTTCAGATGATATACATTATTTGCACGTATTCTGAGTTAGAAAATGAATGAGATGTAACGCTGTTAAGTGAACCTAGCACAAGAGTGTCACTATGGTAAACAACCACAGTGAATTTTTAAAGAGTGCATTTATTGTTGCGGTTTATGCGCTATCGGCGAATTTAACAATATGTTTAAATGAAATGCAAGAAAAAATGCGTATAATTTAATCTTCCGTACAAGGAAGTCATGTGGTGTACACATCAGAGTTTTGTGATTAAAAATACAGATATTGCTTCCTGCATCGGAAATAGATTTACTGGATGTTCACAAAGCCAAGAAATTCTAACGTCAAAAATGAATTACAATAGAATCTACTTTAGCCGAGCTAATTAGGTTAGAACAACTTTGTATAGAATTTCTTGAATAATTCATGGCTAGTTTTTTTTCTTCGAAAATAGCAAATCGCTTATTCTGTGAACACTGGTGTCAACAATAATTTTTTAATCTAGAATTTTTTCTGTGACTATTTTAGCAATTTTCATACTTCCTTTTTCGGAACTCTATTCACATTAAAAAAAGGTTAAACAGTAAAAATATGAATTTACATAGAAATGTAAATGAGAGTAGGTGCTTAAAAGTTATCTTCAATATAGAACTTTCTGAACTCACTAATTTTGCATTGGAAATGTATTTTCCTCTTTTCTCTTTTTTATTGGTTTAGAATATACATATTTATTTTTGAGTCATGAGAAAACTAGAACTTTCCTAGGCCACTAATTTCACATGCTAATATACTTTTCTCCCTTTTTCTTTGCAAATATATATTTTTGTATAATAAGAAAATTGGGAAAGAGATTATTTTAAGGAAACTGCTGTGAATAAATTTTGAGATTACTTGTTGAATCTTAGTTCCTTAAACCTCTTGTTTAAGAGAAATGTGAATGGGGTTTTATTCTTTTCATAAAAGTAGATATTGGTTGTGCCTTGATGTTGGTAGTTGTGGTAATGGAACTTTTCGGGCATAACCCGAAAGGTTACGATGCACCAAATACAAGTTTTATATAATGAACAAGTGAGCAAAAAAAGCGGGGGCAAAAAAAGATATATCTCCTTTCTACTTGGCTGTCTGACGGAATTCAAACTACGGTTTCCGTGTCTCGAAAGCGCGAGTTAGGATATATATTAGATTTATGTATAGCAATATTTTAATATAGGCATTTGGACACAAAATCGAACTTTTTCTAAAATGACATGCCAAGTTTTTTCCATATTTCGATTCTAGGATTCAAATTATGCCTAAATATAAAATTTTGTAAAATTTGGTGCGAAATTTATGAAGAAATTAAAAAATTTATCTTGGCGCATTTTTTCAGTCTGCGCCAAGAATAATTTACTTCTTGATTTATAGCAACCTATTTTCCTTTCCTTTTTTACTGCATATGAGTGGAAAAGAGGTCACATTCATTACTTTCAAATAATTTTAAAAAAGTGCGTAAATCATAATTGGGCGTTCTTGCAGTTTATAACAAATATGTCAAATTTCAAAGCACGCCAGTGTGTAAATTCACGTCAACCTTAGGAAATTCTGAATAAAAAACTATTTTTTTGTATGTATGCATAGAAACGGTAAAAGTAAGACGGTAAAAGAAATAGAAACGGTAAAAGATGACGGTAAAAGTTTTATAGGTTATAATACAAAATATTTTTCGAAAAATTTTTTTAAATTATTTAAAAATACAAATTTTAAAATTAAATCATAAAAACTTTTATTTGGATTGAATCTAAATTTTGAAAAAGAAAATAAATTCCGAAAGGTTTCAGATTTTAAATTACGTCCAAAAGAGCCTTTTTTTAACATTTTGTGTTAAACAAACGCCCCTTTGGACGTAATTTAATTCATTTTTGTTGCCTTTATTTATTACATATCATGTTCTTCGAACTTAAACCATAAAATTCAGTTCAAGAGAAATATCGCAAAATAATTTTAAAATGAGCATATATTTAGAATTTCCGATACACAGTCTCACGCGCTGGAGATAAAAATGTTTTTTCTGTACAATGTTGCCATTGCTCGTTTTGAATTCCTTGAGTTTGTTAATCAAAAATACGTTAAAGTTTTACAAAATATGAAATCGATGATAAAACAAATTCCAAATTTCAAATTTGGTCTTCCAGATGCCCATATCCGCAGGGGGATTATATTGTTCAAAATTTGATCGCTGTAGGTACCGTTGTTTTATCATACTGCGAGAAATATGCATACATTTATGCAGATTCTTCCTAATTTAACTTCTTTAAATACAATACATGGTGATATTATTTGATGGCAACAGTTTGAAAAGCGAGATAATGCTTGTAGGGAATCAACGCAAAATGCCAAAACGAAATTAGTAGTCTTTTTGGGCAAATTGTCGCTTTGGACTGAAAAGAGTCAGATGTTCTATTAGTCTCAAAACTGAATTTTTGACCGTATTACTTTTGTGTCTGAATTCGGGAATTACTTTTTAAATTGTTGCCACGAAATGTGATCATCAGGCATTATTTTTAAGGAAGTTAAATAATGAAGAATATGTATGTATGAATATTCTTCACACTGTGAAAAAACGGTGGTACGTAGAATCACTAAACTTTGGACTCATACAATTCTCTACACGAATATGTGAACTTAGAAGCCTAGATTTTTGGATTGACCTTTTATTTATTTCATATCTTGTACGAATTTAATAAAAATTTTTGATTAATATTTTCAGCCATCTGAGTGCGAGCAGTGGCAATATTTTTTCCAAATAAAACATTTTTATCTCCAGCTCTCCAGGCTGCTGTCATTCGGCCAAATGGAAGATATCTATTTGTCAACATAAATCCACAAATTCGGCTATCTGAAAGCAACGTGTTGCCACTGCCTCAAGCAGAAAATTTATTATATCCGCGCACCAGCTTGTTGCCATTCAGTAAAATGTAAGCTATTTAACTTTCAAATTTAATCTTTCTGTTACTGAGTAGCAAACTAAGTGACTGAAAAGCAATATAAACAGAATACTGAAGTATATTTTTTCATTTTTTAAAATGGTTTATTTAAATAAAAGTGTCTTTAAACCCTCAGATATCTGATTAGAAATATTAAATATTTTAAAACTTTTTTTTTGCTTTTTATGATAACTATGCTCAAGTGGTTAGTTTTTAAAGAAGTACTATAGTGAATATGAAAAAAAAAGTGTAATGGGAGCAGTCCATCAGGACAATCCAGCAATCCAACAATCCATCAGCAATTCTAAATACTGCTTTTAAATATTTTGTGATTTTGCTGATGAACTTAATGGGGCGCAAGTACGAAGAAAGTGATATTTATTAGATTATTGCAGATAACAATTAGACTCAAAATATGAACAAAAGATTTTAAGAAATAGTTTTACAGATTTATACTTAATTTTTTATGTATTATTGTTATTTTTTAAATTTTAGAACTATAAAAACATTTCTTAGGAAAAAAATCACGGATTCTAATAGAGTAAAATTCCCATTTTACTTAATTTGGTCGCTTCGTTCGATGAATAGATGGAATATGTTTAATATTTCGCTTAAAATTGGTTGGTTTAATTTTTTGATTACCTCGTTCAGAAATGGTCAACTTGTTTCTTCTTTTCTATTCTATTTTTGCGTTTCCTTTATTTTTACCTTCCGGGTGCATATTTCTTAAGTGCACATCTGTATAACCACCGAAGGACTTGCTTCTAAAATGGTCCAATAGGCTTCCAGTAATATTTAAGACATTTTACATGACATTTGCAGTGTTTTAAACAAGATGGTTGAAAATGTCTTACCGCGCAATCTCCTGTACAAAATAATTAATCCATGGTGGATTTTTGTGAAAATGTTCAGTGCGAAGTTAGATCAAATATAAGCATAATTATATATGTAAGTAGATGAGTAGAAGTCTTAGCCATTTTTATTGCAGTCTAATATGAAAAAGAGATTCTATAATAGGAGACAATGCGCAGTTTCATTCAAAGTGAATTTCCGTAATTTGCATTCCTACGCATTTAGTGTACTAAATTTCACATGAATAACTGTTCACTCTTAAATATATTGCCTGCCCAAGAAATACTGTTCAAACAGAATGTATGATGCTTATTTGTAACGAATATTTTAAATTTATTCATATATAACTTTTAATGCTAACAATAGGTATAATCAGATCATTCACATGAACCTTACACTTTCAAAATCTAAGGAATGCAAGTACTGAGATAAGAAAATATTAGATTCATTGTAACACTTCCAGTTATTCTCAGCTTAATAAAAGTTACAATCAACTTTTTAGGACAGGAGTTAGCAAAGAAGCACGTGTTAGTAACGCACACAGGAGTTAGTAAACGCATAATATTCCACGCTAATTGCATCTTGAGTCATCTCGATATGAGGAGCAATAAGATGCCACGAACATTAATCCAAATATCAGTGCGTGATAAGTTTTACGCATGTGAAATGTTGACGATTAAATAAACTTATAAAATGGAAGCACTACCAGATTTTCTACTAAAATGGTAGCAGCATTTATACGCCATACATGTATAACTGCGAAACAAATGCAAAATAAAACATAAACAACAACATGTGCTCATATCCATAGTTTCACATATTCAGCGTCACAAGCGCAATAGAAGCTCGTTGGTCCATTATTGAAACCCCTTCCTCTGCGGCGATACTGATGTGCAGTTATCAATTATGCCTTCCCGTAACCTGCACATGTAGGTAAGGGAAGTAAAGATTTCGATCAAAACATTCGGAGATGAGTTTTCAGTGAACATGAATTAGAATCCTGACAACACATTTTTACTATTTTTACAATGATAGCTGTCTGTCTGTGTGTATGTGTGAAGTCTTACATCAAACGTTCAAAAATGTCTGTTTTGTATATATAAGCTTCTTGCATTCATATAAAGATTGGATTAGATGTTGGTAAAATTGGACAACCGGAAGTGGTTCTTTACTTGAAACTTATAACAGGTTTCAATAGATAACCGGAATTTTTACTTTACTTGAAGCCCATAACGGTTTTTAATGAAAAACAATATTAAAATATAACTCAAAACTTAAAAATTTTAGTATTCAAGACTTTTATATCGATAGGAGGAATATATTAGATTTTGGGCAAAATATGTATACCGGAAATGGTACGTTACTTGAAGCTCTGCGCAAATTTTCATGAAAAAATGTTGTAGCTTTTTGTACGTGCGTTTACAGTCGTCGAAAAACTGGCACGTTGAAACAATCAGTAACACAGCCTTCAGGCCAGCAGGCTATAACGGTGGAGACAGCTTCACGGCAAAGCACCAGAGTAAAGCTCCCGACTCGGTCAGTCGTTCTGGGAGCTCTACGTAACCTCGAGACTCTCTACGCTACAACTCGCGATGCACTCGACGATAAGCACTAGAATACAGCTCCCGACTCGGTTCGGTCGTTCTCGGAGATCAACACAATCAAGATAAAACTCGACGAGGCACTAACTCGCAATCAACTCGATAGGTTGCGAGACATTGACACACTGACTGACTCCGCCTGCAGGCAGGGTTTATATAGCTTTTGTACTGCTTTCGAGAACATTCTGGTCCAAACCGGTAAGCATTCGTTCTCCATCCGTCCATGGCATATCACCAATTTTATCGCCAAACGGGCGATTTCTCGCCAAATATGGCAACCCTGTGACCTTAAACTCGCTTTGCGGGGAAACTATCTCACAGCACCTAGACATTTCGGAACAATATATTATTATATAATCCGAAACTTCTCAGAATTTGGTACTTGAAACTCGTATATGAGTATTTAATGCATACGTGATCACGACTGAAAAAAACAGTAGATTTTGACTCTATGTGATAAATCGGAATCAGTACTTTACTGGGAATTCTTAACAGATTTTCGTGAAAAAATATGGAATTGGTATAATAAGACTTTAATACAAAACAATGCTGTATATATTAAAGCTATTTCTATTATACCTAGACATGACATCCATTTAATTAAGCCCTAGAAAAGAGTATTTTTATAAAAGCATTTCATTTGCAAAGCATATCACTTTTCAAATTGTTGGCAACAAATATTAGAGCCTTGCATTATATTGTTCCGTGCGTACGGGTTCTTAATAGGTTGAATGCACAAATCTAATAAAAAGTTAACAATATTTATTCTTATCACAAGAATTAAAGTAAAATGCTAAAATTTTTCCTCAGAGATATTCCCTTAATATCCCACTATTACGCAATATAACCAGTAGCTATATTTCAAACTACTAAATCATTAAATAGAATGCAATCCAATGCGCTGAGAAAGTTAATCCGAACAACAAAATCACAGCAGTGAAGTAAACAACAACAGTTCACTTAAAACAACTAAGCTGAGATGTTTCTCTCCGGCTTTTATAGCTATATAATTCGGCCGCGGGAGACAATTCTAGCAATTTCTGGAAAGCAAAAAGAGTAGAATTACGGTTACGACTAGTTAATTCCATTTATTCAAATTAAATGTCAATTACCGAGATAAAATTTTATTCAATGTTAAATGCACGAGAACTTTTATTTTTACTTTTCCGGCGTATCTTTCTCTTAAAATATGCCACAAGCTGCTTTGCACGGGGAAATAAAAAATTTTAATTATAATTCTTTTAAAAAATATCTAACTAAATGCAAATTTCGTAGCGCTGCCCCCTTCTCAAGGACTGCACGTCCCGGGCAGTACAGTCCCTGGACAGGAAGCCATATTTACAACTAAAGCATCAATTCAATAATACACATTACATTACAAAAAATAACATAAACAATAATTGCAATAAGTAACTTAAAACAAATCAGATATTATCAATTACGATAATCATACAAACTGGTGTCTTTGGAGTAACCATATTTATAAAAGAAAGGATTTGGATCCGATCATCCCACCTGACACGAAGACTATAAAGGGAACTCAAATTCCTATGCAAGAGCAAACCAGATCTATCGACAAACTAAAGCCTCGCAATCGGGTCTCTCGAAAGCAAGGACTTCCAAAAGCTTATGCCTAAGCCGCCGACACCAGTATCGGGAGACCAGGCTATTGATATTTGAAACAAAATGCCTCCCGTATAGCCTAAGCAGAGGCCTAAAGCAATGTATTGGGGAACAGCCTTCCGCTCTTCAACCACCAGGACTCCCCTTACGACAAAAAGGGCTTCCATGCACGTTAAATCTAGGAACCTTCTAGCCGTTTCATGCTAGAAATAAAAGTTGTACTCTACAAAGACGAGAAACACAAGGAAGAAACAAAAGTATAATGCAGTTGGAAATAGGAGGTGAAGAGAAGGCAATAAAGGTCATTAGAACTTCGAAATAGTGACTCACATCTCACAAAAAAGATGATCACCTGAAGGGCTGGGGTACCTCGAGATTGTTTAAAACACGTACTGACAAATAGTGAGCCCTTAAGTTGTTGCTGTTCGAAAGCGACTAAATATGGAAACTATTGAACTTGGAAAGTCGTAATATTTCATAGACTGATTGTTTATAACGTTCTCACGACTGTGTGAAAAGTAGCGAATATTACATTTCACACATTTAAATAACGTTTCAAACAGTTATGATATAAGATAAATTTTACTGCACTTTGGTATGAGAGTTTTAAACAAGATCTCTCCGATTATCCTGGTGACCTCTCCGACGAAGTTTCACTTACTTACAAAATCATTAAAAGTCTTGGATCTGAACAGCTTTAGCAGATGAATGGTAAATGCCTAAATGTTCCTTTAAACGCACATTTTCCAAGGTTAATGCCAAGTTCTGTAGTAAACAGTAACAATAATTCACAAACTATATACGGAAAACAATAATTTAGGATTTAAAAAAAATTGTGAGAACTTTACAAAGTGAAAAAAAAAGCTTTATGAAGTGAAAGAATAATTGAAAGAATTAGACTAATAGAATTGAAATTATAGAATTAGACTAATAATTTAAAGAATTATTAGTATAATTCTGAATTAGACTAATAATTGAAAGAATAGATCATGGCTATGACAGAATTTATGTGGAAAATTTTGAGGTAACGCTGAAATTACGGAAAACAAAATATATTTTGTTGTAAGACATACATACATTAGAACACTTGTTATTTCAACTGCAGCAAAAATATTAGAAGCCCATTGGTCCATTTTGGAAGCCCTATTAGGTTATGATGCCAAATGCTACTTCAGAAATATGCTGACGGTAACAATATTGCCTCTAACTGAGATTCGTTGGTTGTTTTGGGTTGAGTTACCGTATTTTGACACAAAATTACTTGTTGTGATTAAATATTTCCGTTTAACATAAAAAAGTTAAATGTATATATAAAGATGTGCAATATTGAATAAATGCAGTTAGAAAGGTAATTTTAAAATGCGTTTTCTAGTCTTTTGAACAACTTGTACGTTTCTTTTTCTGGAGCAATGAGACGACATTATGTGTTTTCTGACGTCTAGCAGAAAGGCGAATATCAGCTTCATATTAAAGTCTGCGAGTTCGTTTTTTCGAAACTGTAATAAATACATCAGCTCAAGAATTTTACATTCTTTGAATGCTCGTCTGAAAGATGTAATAAAATGAAAGTCGGCTTTACAGCAAAGCTGTAAAAATAACCATAAAACAACATTTTCAGGGGATTTTGTTACATTGTAAGAAATTTTGATGGGTTTCGTCTCGATGGCAAGCAGACAACTTTTATCCGTTAGTGCTCACGAAGGAAATGTTTCAGTAAGTTCTAATAAATTCAAATGGCGAAACGATGAAATGAAATCCCATTTTCCATGGATTCCTTCAAGGCCAGATTGTAAATACTGTTAGAATGTATTTGAAAACTATGATATTTTTGTGTTTGAAAATCAGTCATACATTTTTTTAAAATTAATTTTAAAATAAAACAAAGAAACTGTAATCTGATTGCGTTACATACGCTTCAGTGAAAAAATTATCATTAATAATTTTTAATTAAGAAATATTAACAAACTTCAAGATATAAAAAACTTATTAAAAGAAAAATTTGCAATTTTTGTTTCTTTATTTATTCAGATTCCAGTTTGACATTTTAAATGGTTTCAAACTAAATAAATAAGAGAAGACTTTTAATTTCTGAATTAATATCTAGAAATTGGAATAAATTTACATATGTAAAATGAGCTTTTCAAAGCATGTATGTCAGATGGCAGGGAGGATTTAAAACTCACTATAATATTATTCCATCATAACCTTACGCAAGATGAGGCTTTTGGATAAAAAGGAAAAAAATTAAACTGAAAACTGTGAATGAATTACATGACGAAACGTATGCGTTTTACCATTGATAATACAGCTAACGAAACTGAAAATGCTAAATTTAGCATGTACCCTGAATCACAGAACCACAAGAATAAAATGATCTGACGACATAAGGATTTTTTGAACCCAAAGACTGAATTTTAGACATAAGAAAACTTATAAAGTATTTTCTCCTTCCTTTCCACAAATCTTCGTGGTGTAAGAAGCACATTCAACACATATTCAAAAGGTTCTGGGTTCGAATCTCGGCGAGAGCATTGAACATTTTCCACCTTCATGCATCGATATAACTTAATGACTGTACAGGTGGTGCCCGAGATAAAACGTGGTGGACGATAATTCGTCCTAATGAGCACCGCCGCCCTTTAAAAAGGAGATTATATAAAGCATTTTCAATCTTCTATCCTATTCGAGAGGAACGGAATTTGTAGCCCGGCAAAGGTATTGCACATTTATCGCATTACTGCGTCGATATAACGCAACGCCTCTACAAAATATAGAGGATAATCTTTCCATTTTATTTTCTTGTTACGTTACGTTATGCTATTTTACAAGATAGTTGTCTTCTCATGTAATCAGTATCACGGTCTAAGATTCTTGCTTTGAAAGCTGTTTCCACTTCATAAGTTGAATATAATAATAATATAATTTATAATTAAAGTTATAATTAATTGTACGTTACTTAAATAAACGGAATAGTTTTGTAACGAAAAAAAAAAGAAAAAAAAAACTGCTTGAAGATTCTGATTTCAATGTTTTTATATATATCGTACACTACTTATGTTTAGAACGAAAACACTGGAGTTCAGTGAAATTCACGTACGACATTTCGTTCGTAATACATTTCGTTCCAAAGTTTTACATACACATGAATGCAAGAATTAAAAATGCCATATATCACATAGGTTAGGCTCGGAAATGATATTCTTAAAATGTCAGCAGTATTAAAAATATGTATATAAGGAGATTTCTTTTCACTTTAATTAAAGAAATTCAGACCAACTTAATTAATTTATTAGAATGAAAAAAAATCGAAGCTCATCTCTTGAAAATTCGCAGATGTTTGAAATTAAAAAATAATAATAATAAACTACCGTATTTGTTTAGCTTAGCTAAATATCGTTTTACTTCTGGGTACAAAGTAAAAGATTCAAAATGACATTTCTAATTAAAACTGAAATTCTAGAATTATTTCAAGAATAGTTAATTTAAAGATTTAGAAATTTCAATGCAATCAAATATCACTTCTAAGCCAAAATTTAAAATAAAAGCATTGGTAAAGTAACCCAAGGAATCGTAATATTTTTTCATACCGGAATTCGAACGATTCGCACTTTTTTAAATGTTGCTTTTCTATCATATAAAAGCAGAAACATATTTTTTAAATTGAAAGAATAGTTTTTTTAGAACTAGGTGACATAAAGTTAACAGAGCAACAACCTTTTGTTTGGCGTAGATTTAGTCAAAACTCAATCGATTTTGAGGGTAAATAGGTATAGGTCCCTCTTCAGTAGAATCTGAAAATCAAGAAAGAAAGAAATCTGAAAGACAAGAAAGCACAATCGGTATGGGTGTCGGTACTGAGAATTTTGCAATGTATCCGGCTCAGTAAAAGTGTTGCCCTATAGACACTTCACGTAAAACTACAAATTCCCAGAAGAGAAAATTTAACAAATGTGAAAGAGAGTTGAACACTTTCTCCTAGCTTTGAGAGATGAAGCTAGAGTTCTAACGGATTGGAATATGAGATTAAGGTCATAGTATAGATAAAAATAGATACACAAAATACAAACAGAAAATTCAAATAGAGACAGAAAAATAACTATATGGGATATATACAAATACAAGAGTGCTTGTTCAGAGTTTATTTTGGAAAATTTAATTCTCTCAGGAGATGTGCAGCATAAGAACTCACTTCTGTATCCTTTTGTAGAACTTCGTATTGAAACAAATTAAAATTCATGACATGGTTATAAACAGCAGCTTTTTTTGTAAAACGCTCTGTCTATTATGTTGAGAAACTTATCCATAGTTTCAATATGCAGGCCCTAGTGGAATCTTTGATTGCGCACGTAGACGTGTGTGTTCTAGTAATGATGCGCAGATATTTATTTTGCATTTATTGGAGCTTGCGCAGGTAATTTGTGGTAAGAGTAGTCCAAGCCGGTGAGGCATAGGGAGACTAGATGCACAACTGAGATATAAATAAGACGTTTCTTTCCCAAGTCTAATTTGGAATAATTGCCAATAATTGGAAAAGGCAGTTTATGTCTTTTGTTGCTTTATTCTTAACATTTTCCATCCTATCCTTCCATATGAGCTTGCTGTTGAAAGGGATATCAAGATATTTGGCTTCGCGAACTTTTGGAATGACTGTATCAAAATGAGTCAGATTTTCCTTTAAAATATTCATGTGCTTTATACGAATAATCAGCGTCTGAGATTTATGAGAATTGATGGATATTCTCCATTTTGCGCACCAGTCTTCAGTTATTGGCTCTTACTCTTGAAGTTTTCGGATCGCATGGTTTGCGTTTTCTGATTTGACTGCCAAAAGCGGTATCATCGGCATAACCACACATAAAATAATTAAATAATTTACTCACTTGGGAAAGTCCCCCACGTAGAAGAGGTAAAGGATAGGTCCTAAGATCCCTGTGGAACTCCAGCTCCGATTGCGCTTAAATCTGATTGTACTTTACCAAGAGTAATCCTTTTGCAAGGAAGGATATATTAGAAGTAGGCTTTATCTATTTAAATTCAGATTTATTAATCTGTAAATTAGTCCCTCATACCAGACTCGGTCGAATGCTTTCACCACGTCCAGCATCAGTCAGGCAACATTTTAATGACCACGGAGAGCTGCTCCAGCAAACGCAACAAGTCTGACTAAATGTTTAGTAGTAGGAAGATTTTGTACGAAGCCAAACTGTTCAGGTGGCTTCCATGGAAGTTCAAGCTTTGTTTTTATTCTAGAGGTTGATTCTTTCAAAACTTTTTCCTAAGCCTAATAGTAGGCTGATTGACTCCTAACCATCTGCCCTGGTTGTATCTTTACCAGGTTTAGGTAAAATTCTGATTTTCGTACATTTCCATTTTTCAGGATGTAGGAAATAGTCAGACAGGCCTTATGTGTTAGAGACCTAAGGTTATTTTTTTAAAGCAGGGGATGTGAAAAATGTGCAACGCCATAGCCCGAACTCGAAGCTGGACCTCTCGAATACGCTCCGAGTATGCTAACCGTTACACCACGAAGGCATGCTGGAAGGCATGTTGGAAGGAGGAAGAAAATATCTTATATACTCCCCCTTTTAAGGGGCGACTGGGGATTAGAGGACCTAATTGCCAAATCCTGGTGGTGAAGAATCATCATCCACCACCTTTTAGTTCGGGTGCAACTGTAGATTTATTGGGTTATTTGAACCAGGAGATATGAAAGGTGAGCAACGCCCCCGCCGGGACTCGAATGTGAACCTTTCAAATACGCGCCGAGTGTTCTAACGGTTACACCACGATGACATGCAGAAAGGAGGGAGAAAATACTTTATAATATCGTATGAATATCCTATACATATTAGAAGTGATATAGAGTGTGATCATAAAGTCACGCACACCAAAATTTCAGAAATCGTGGAAATTCTCAAACAGAAGTTAATGACAAATTGTTTCAATGATGACTTCCCTATCCTCTTACAAGTAATATATCCTTTGAAATTTGAGTTGCATTTATAGCGTAAAATTTAGCAACTGCTTATTTGTTACAAGTCGAAAATTACTTTTTAACAAGAGGAACTAAATTTATGAGTGTGTACTTTATGAGTGTGCATAGCGCATTAGTACTGAAAATTTGAAGCGTTTTTAAAGATTTCCCAGATGTTCTGAACCTTATTTCGAATTATTACTTATTCGAACTTTATTTCGACAAATCAGAAAACAATGTCCAGCGTGCGTTAATTATCTCATATATAAGTATTAAAATTAATGAAAATATACATAGAAAATTTATGCAATTAAATGTAAAATAGATTCCGCTAGGATAAACAGATTACAGCAAATTTGATTTGCGTCACTAAAAGTGAGTTGCCATTCACCAAAACACAAATAACATTACCAATTGCTTTGACAAAGAAATTTGAATATATTATTATTTCATAACTGCATAAGGCTCCAGCGAAAGTGAATAATGAAATTGTAATTACTGAGGACAATTAATTAAATGTGTTAGAACACCAAGGCTCCACTGAAACAGTTAATAATGGGTATATTCATACAGTAGTACATGTAACAAAATGAAGTGAGCCATTGATTCCTTGATTTAATTTGGCTATGGATAATTCATGTTCATAATCACTAAATAGAAAGACTTTCTGCTTCAGTTGCGAAGGTTTATCTTTCACATTTTATGAAAGGCTATTTAAATGTATTTTTGTATGGCAGATGTCAAGTAACTGATAACATTTGCTACTTATAACTGAAAGCAAAATCTAATTTGCTTGAAGTTGCCATTGCAAACAAATGAAAAAAGGCCAGGAAGTCATTTCCTTTTTCACAACTATAAGTAAGGTATATCTCAACACATGAAAACGTAAATGACATTATTCAGGCGCCATTAAATTCAGTATATTTCGAATTTATCAAAGAATATATCTCAAATCGCTAGACGTATATCTTACTAGATTATTGCCCAGTAGGAATAAAGGCTTCCTTCTAGACATTTGTGATTTAAATCATATCAAAGTATGGAAATCTCATGCGACTGCCATATTGTTTCAACTTTATGTTATGAAATAAATATTGTACACTGAGGAAAAAGAAAGAGAGAGAGACAGTTCTATATCTCCCGTTCTACTAGGCCCATTGACGAAATTCAACTTGCGTTTTTTATGTCTCGAAAGCGCCACTTAGTATATGCATTAGGTTTATATATAATATTCATATTTAATAATTATTTAACCATAAACTAACATATTTATTTTGACACAAAATCGAGCTTTTTTTTAAATGACTTGTTAATGTTTTTCCATATATTGATTCTACGCCTCAAATTATGTCAAACTGCTAAGTTTTGTAAGAATCGCACGAGTAGTTTTTCAAAAATTAGCTCTCAGAATTTTAGCTCCTCAATGTTAATTGAATTTGATATATATTTATTAATATCTCATTTTTATTAAACTTACACGATTCCTTCTTCCAGAACCCAAAATTCAGGAATAATCCAAATATAATTCCCACATTTTTTCCCGGTTTATTTTTTAAATTTGCATTTTAAAATAATTTTTATAAATTTTGGGAAAAACATTTTAAATTATAACCGTTTCACCACTATCTTAAGGTAGATGTATTTGTAAGCATATATGCAAAAAACGGATTTTTTACTTCCTTGTACGAAGCAGAAGGGAAGTATTGTAATCACGAAACATTTCGATTACCATATTTCAACAAAAATATCTATTTTGAACGCTATCGAATGTGATTTAACGATGTTTTTGAGTGACATCCGTGCGTAAGAACAGAATAAAAGACTTTTTCCCCCCAAATAATTATAAAACTTTTTTTAAAATGGATTCTAAAGAGACTTTTTCATGGCGTCTGTGTGTACTTACGTATGTATGTATGTATCTCGCATAACTCAAAAACCAGTAGCCTCAGAACGTTGACATTTTGTATATAGCGCTGCTATAACATGTAGATGTGCACCTCGCATTTTGGTTGCAATCGGCCGGACCCAAAGTATATAAATATATGTATATATATATCCGCTCTGTTACTCGGCTCAGTGAGCTCAGTTTCTTTATTCTTATATGTTGGTAAATTGTGCATCTCTTTGCTTTAAAAATAATTGAATTATGTTAATATAATCTTTCGGTTAAGATTTTTGCGCTGAGCCTAATTTTTGGTTACGATCGCGTCCATACTTATTTGCATTTGAAGCTTAGGAGAATAGCGGATTTGTTGCCAATCTAGAGAAACTAAGCTTCGCAACAACAAAGTAACGTCTTTTTTTTATTATGGCGAATTAAATTATGCTTGATTCATTCTGGAATTATCATTTAAGTTATTATCTGGTTTTTGCGTACAAATTGTAATTTTAATTGTAAAATTTTTTAATTGTACTTGGTGGTTTATGTTTTTCAATACCTTTCAATTTTTAATGAAAATATTTTGAATTTTTGTGTATTTTTGTCTTGCCGCGAAGTGAGAACAGAATTAATTAGTAGCGCATGCGCATAAGGTAAGCGGCGCTGAATCGTCTACAAAAAACTGTTCCTTTTTTATTTGTTTAATTTCTTTTATACATCGTTTTAGATTTATTATAGTATTTGATAGGAACTTGTGTAATTCTTGAGATGTTATGATTTTTGCTCACTCTGACTTATAAAATGGATGAGATGTACCGCTGTTAAGTGAAGCTAGCGCCGAAGTGGCTATGGTAAATAAGTATAGTGAACTTTAAAGATTGCATTTATTCTATTGTGGTTTATGCGCTAAGACGAAGTAAATATAATTCAAAATTCGTTAACTGTTAATTCAGTATGTTTAAGTGAAATGCAGGAAAATTGAGTATAATTTAATATTTCGTACAAGGAAGTCATGTGGTGCATACATCAGATTTTTATTCAAAATTTCCTACGATATACGTGAATTTACATTTTGGCGCGTTTTGAAATTTAGTGTATTTAATACTAGCCGCTGCGCGGCCAGCCTTCGTCTGGCTTTAAAGTCTATCAGAAAAATGCTTAAAGAGAATACCAAACATTAAATTTGAAAACTGCACAGAATTTTACTCTGCAGAACAATTTTATCGAAAAAGAAACAAACAACAACGGAAAAAAATTCAGTTAAAAATGCATTACATATAAAAAGCATACAACGAAATAAGCAATATCCCTTAATACAAATATTAATTATCCTAATAAATAAATTAACCAACTTCCCTTTGCAAAATCTTAAGAACTCAAATGGTATAAACAGATTAAGAACTTAAACAGATT
>KK116844.1:312306-322510 GCA_000611955.2 Stegodyphus mimosarum | reverse complement strand
TATAATATAAATAACGTTTCAAATTAAATATATCATGAATTAAATGCGTTTTTATTTAAATCAATCAGATTAAAAAGAAAAAAATGTTGAATATTATTAATTAGACATCTCATGATTTTAGTACATGTTTATTTGAATAAATCACATTAAAAAGTAGAAAAACTGGTGTTTGTTGCTTTTAAGTCGCTTATTTTATTACTTAATAATGTACCAGATTGAACTCGAAATATCTCATACTTTATTGAATAGCACCACGCTATCGAGGGAAAAATAAAGGCATTTTTTCGGATCGTGGCAACACAGTGCACAGTTCAAGCACTGTGTTGTGCAACTGTTCAGTGCAATACTGTTCAGTGTAACACAGTGCACTGAACAGCGTTGACACTGCTCGTTTTCAAATCGTTGAGTTTGTTAATCAAAATTTTTAAAAAGTGTTAGAAAACATGAAAAAAAAATTAATAAAACAAATTGGAAATTCCGAAATTCCGTCGTTTTTTCACAATGCGAGGAATATATATACAAACGTAAATGTCATTTTTTCACAATGTGAGAAAAATACATTCATAGGTGCAGATTCTTCATTATTAAATTTGTTTAAAAATAATACGAGGCGATAGTATTTGGGGAGTACAGTTTGAAACTTGGAACGGACATTTATACTGAACCAATGCAAAATCCTCTTTCGAAGCTAACAGCCACTTTCGGGATAACAAATATCATGAAAGTAAAACATAACAAATTTTTCATTCTAACGTTTGTAAAATAATGTTACGAATTGGCTATGTGCCATTTAGTAGCATTATTTACATGAATTAATAGGGACTGCTTCCACGGCTTCTATGAGATTCTGTGAATATGATCTCCTATCAGAAAAGTAGTATATTGCTGCGAGATTTGACCTTTTAATGTACTTTAAATAAATGTTGATGATGTTAAAATGGTTTAAATGTTGATGTTTTTTTAACAATGAGTCCAAAGAAGTAGGAAGAAGCGAACAATTTATTCGGAAAATAAGCTTAGTGAATAGCAGACACAGCACAATAATGGCTGGAAATAACTCAAGGAGAACGTGGATATACAGTAGCTGCTCCTTAACACACGAAATAAATCGTAAATTTCCTCACGTAATTTAGCTAACCGCTAAATCTCACAGCACACAACTGATTCTCGACTAAACTCCCTAGTTATTCGACGCGTATTTGTATTATGCATAAGGGTTCTGAAAGTTTTTAGAAGAATCGATTCAAGGAACAAATTGCCTATATTTCGCAATCTAATTGAACTGTTTTTACAACTTTAAAGCCTCTTCGCTTAGAATTAAAAGATTTAGAATTTTATGCAACAAACAAGAACTTTATTACAACACAAGTGGTCACAAATTACGTTACTCCCTCCCCCCGAAAAGACAACATTATTACAATTCTAAAAACAAAAATTAAGTAAAATATATAAATAAGATAACACAAAAGACTATAACAACACAAAAAAACAAAAATACAATAAAAATGATAAAAATATTTATAAATATTTTAGACAATACTGATCCAAATTCTTTATGACAATTTGCATAGAAACGCTCCTCACTTAAATCTTTTAGTATCAGAAACCTTTTTTCTAAATAATTTATTTTTCGTTACGTACAAATGCAAGCAGTTAACTCTTCAGTTTGTGCACGGCCCCTAAATATGATCTCCAATTTTAAAATGAATTATTTCGTAAAATTTTTCGGAATAGCGACCGGTAAAATGTATAAAAATTTAAGATTTCGTAATTTTTACAAAGCTGTTCATACAAATTTTAAATATCAAAACATGTATATTTGCATCATTTAAAGCATTTCTGTAGCTGGAGGTATATGTTTGTGCCCAACGCTTACAAAACTAGCAGCTGGATATAAACTTTTATGGAGCCAGAGAATATGAGTTCATGATAAAGATCTATAGAAGTACTGCAAAGTTTTTACAAGAATGCCCCAAAGAATCCAAATATTAAAAGTCAAAGCGCGTCATACTGAATATTGAAATGCTTTAGTATTAATCAAAATAAATAATCTATTCTTTTTTTACTTGGAATATCATTAAATACAATTATCGTATAATAAATTACTCTGAGTCATTGCACTTCAGCAGCAAGTTTTTCATAGATCCACAATAATTTGCAGGATTATTTTCCATAATTACATTCCATTTATTACATTATTATTAATTACCCATTTATTATATTATTATTAATCGTATTCCATTTAATTATATTCCATAATAATTTACACGTTGCACTTTCCTTTCTATGCATTCAAAAATATTTCTTAGTGACAAATATGAGACTGAAATTAATTCTAACTACTGTGGTTGGACACACTACAAATACAATGTGTTAAATTTCATGTAATGGTTTCAAACACCGTAGGTATGTAGGTACCAAACTGTTTAACTGTTGAAAGACACCGGTAGTTGTTGCATTACTTTAAAGAAAAACGATGATTCTGTATGATTCATTAAAGATGAGTTATATCACACGTGTTTCATCAATTTGCTCTCAAAGTGAAATAAATTGATTGATCAAAGTGAATTTATTTAAAATTTTATCGAGTGCGTATGATAAACACCAAATAAATAACAAAAACTATATGGAATGGTTTCGTCTACTTGGATAAATTACAAATCGCTGACCTAGCATATTAAAAATAACACGAAAATTTTATTTTTATGATAAAGATGTACGTTAATTGCACCCAAATACTTATAGTCTTAACCAACGTATCTCAGACTTCATTCCAATTTCATGCTCCTTAAACTGAAGGCTTGTAGCTTATGATATTTAAGTTTTCAACAGACTGCATCTTCTCTTGGTTAACTATAAGTTCAACTCCTCGTATTCCACAAGGTTAAAGCCAAAAACATCTCGGCAAAAACATCGCGCACGAAAACGTCGGGGAGAAAACAATGCAAGGCGAAAATGTCGAGGTACAAAACATCGTAGGAGAAAATAAAGCAAAGAGAAAACATCGCAGTTCTAAAACATCGTGGTGCAAAATATCGTCGTCGAAAATAAAGCGGTTCAAAAACTTCGCAGTTTAAAAACATCGTCGTCGAAGATATCGTGGTAAAAAATAAAAAATGTTAATGGATATTTGCATTATGATTTATGAGAGCAAGGTGAAAAGAAGGATAATTTTTACTTTCATATTTTTTATTAAATAATAAATTTTTAAAAAACAAGAAATTTAAGCAAAACAAGAAATAATTTTCACTATAAGAGTATCAGATTAACAAAAGTGAAGAAAATAATATCATTATTAAATTAGGAATTTTTTTTGTAGATAAGTTCATGCAGTTACTTATCTTTCTTTTTTAGATTATACTTTTCATGAAGCATTACCAGTAAAACTTTATAAAAAATAATTTATTAATGACCTTTGTTATTCAACTATGTCAGTTTAAAATCAAGTGCTATAAGTTGCGTTAATTTTCTACGCTTAAGTTTCCATTTTACATTTTCGGCAAATATTTATTAAATAATAAAAAATATGAAAGTGAAAATTATCCTTCTTTTCATCTTGCGCTCACAAATCACTATACGAGTTTTTACAATTATTAAACAATCATTAAATTTTACAATTATTAAAGCATGAAAACGCATGTTTGCGATGTTATCGTCATGCGATGATTTGTAGGCACTTTATTTTTTACCACGATATTTGCGACGGCGATGTTTTTAAACTACGAAATTTTTGAACCGCTTTATTTTTGACGACGATGTTTCGAACCACGATGTTTTATCTTTGCTTTATTTTCTCCTACGATGTTTTGTACGACGACGTTTTCGCCTTGCGTTGTTTTCTCCGCGACGTTTTTGTCCGCGATGTTTTTGCCGCCATGTTATCCTCCACAAAGTACACCACGAGGCTTACACAAGTAAGTTATAGCACTAACAAAATAAATAAATAAATAATTGTATAAACAGCATTACAAATGGGGAAAAAGTTATAAAAAACAATAATAAGTAAAAGAAAAAAATTAATTAAATTTAAAATAATCATAAAAAAATCTGAAAGCTTTCATATTTCATATTACGCCCAAAGGAAGCCCCTTTTTAACGCTTTGTGTGTTACCTTTATTTATTAAATATCATGTTCATCACACTTAAACCATTAAATTCAGTTCAACAATAATATAACAAAATATTTAAAAGAGCATATCTTCAGAATTTCCGATACACAGTCTCGCGCGACAGAGATATTTTTTTCCCGTACAGTGTTGCCATTGCTCGCTTTTAAATCTTTGAGTTTCTAAGTAAAAAAACTGATAAATGCTTTACAAAATATGAAATAGATAATAAAATAAATTACAAATTCCAAATTTGGGCTTCGAGATGCCCATATTCGGATGGAGACGTACGTTATTCAAAATTGGATGGCTCTAGGTACCGTTGTTTTATCACAGTGCGAGAAGCATAGAAAACATTTATGCAGATTCTTCATCATTTAATTTCTTTAAATATATTACAGGGCGATAGTATTTGGTGGCAACAATTTAAAATGTGACTCGCCGTTTATAGTAAATCAACGCAAAAAGATAAAACGAAAGTAATAGCCGTTCTGGGCTAATGCCCTTTGGGCTAAAAAAAAAGTAATAAAATGAAGAGAACTCAGTAATCTAAATTGAGAATGAAATTCCGAATACCAGAAATTGTCCCTTTAGTCCGAAAATATTCTAAAAAACATTGGCGGAGAATACACAGACAAGCGCTTCAAAGTTGTCTGAAGTATCTTCCTCTGCTGGAAACGATGAGTGCAGTCAAAAAGAAAATGCTTTACATCTTCATTCATGCTAACCGACGGTACCACATCCATATCTCTTTAAACAGCTCTTAAAGCTGCCATGTCCAGTCAAAATTTAATTTACTTTAAAATCGGTTGAAAATTCATTAGCCTTTATTGTGCGGAAAATTGAAGGAACCTTTTAGTCCATTGTTGGTTTTGGTGAAGCCAGATATTCTCTGTAACAGTAGAACCCTGTAGAATGGTAGATATATAACTTTAAACCCTCTCTGTTTTTGCGCAGTGTACATAATACTAATAAGAAATAGAAATAAAGAGATGAATTTTAACTTTTATACCACTTCTTAAATTACTTTTAAACACGATACAAAGAAATTAAAACTTTCATCATTTAAATATTAAGAAACATCACTAAAAATTAAAAATATTTATATTTAGACGAATATGAGTGGTAATCCGTAAATTTTTAACTACGTCGAATAAAAATTATGCACATTATCTTTATTAGTATGAGATATTGGCTCTCAGTGATCTAAAGAACACTTAGAAGTGTAAAGTTATAGAGCTTCGTGAGTTATTGTTTCATTAAAATTGAATATTCATGCACCATACACAATATACATTCAGGGGCTGTTGTTTACCAGATGCTGCATATTTCCCAAGAACAGCTGACCAGAAAAATTTAATGTACCTATTCCATCTACGGTACATATCCACAAAGAAAGACAGACAGAAAACACATTTCCTTTCGTGACATTACATCATCAATCTGCTCACTAACCCAGTTCGATGAAACCTTAGAAAATTCAAACAAAATGGCAAACAAAGAAATCGAGACAACACAGAAGGGAAAAAATCTAAAACCCTGCCTTCTAGAAAGAAACAACAACAAAAGAAAAAAAATCTATTCTTTCCGAGCCTCTTGTTTCACTCTTGGCAAAGGGGGAAAGAGAATAAGCTTCTTAACTTAAAAGGAAACCTTACGCAGATGGTAAAAGGGGACTTTGCCATCTCGTCCAGGTAGATCGAACGCACATAGGCTCACAATCTGATGATGTCCCCATACACCCTTACCCTTTTCTAGAGATATCTTTAACCGAGTGCTCGTGAAGGGATTATCGGCAGAGCCAGGGCTTCTTCTAATCCTCTGCGACGGATGAGGCGACTTGCACGGCTTCCTGCCCGTTAAGCTGATGAAATGATACATTGGGGGAAAGCAAATTAAAACCTATCGGTGCGACTGATTTCTCGAATTAGACTCTTATCAGTTAACACCAGTAACTTACTGACTTTGAACTGATGCTCTGTAGAATGCTATCGGCACACAAAAAGTGATTTTGTGCCCCTCATTGCGGCTTTGTGATCCTCTACGAAAGGTTTTTTGAGGGTCCTATTTCGACTTTATTTATCGAGGTGTGCATAACAGTGATAAATGCACAGTAATGAGATTAGCATTTTGGCATTTTTAACAGGTGCTGAATCAGTCAAGATACTGTTATTCTCAGACCACTAAGCGACACATTAACAAATCAGAAGAAATGGATCGTCAAGTTTGTGATACCCGTGTTTTCGAAAGATTCGTCCAGTATGTCGGTTGTGTCATAGCTGTCATATATGATATGAAATATGAAATATGAAAAACTGGAAGGTTTTTTCTCTAAAACTGGGAGTTTCAGGGAGATTTTTGAGCTACGCGGCAACGCCACTTCAGAACTCTCAAATGATTGGGATTCAATTTTTAACGTATGATTCAGGTTTCTGAACTATTGCAATATAATACTGAAGTAAAATATATTAATATTTACCGTATTTGTGCTTGAATAAGACGCTCCCATGTATAAGACCACATATATGCCTTGTAACCCTTCCCTTATAAGACGCACCTCCATTTTGTGACCCGAAAATTGAAAACAATGAATTATTATTTGGTTGACGGACTGGTTTTTATTAGCCTATTGGATTGCAATTTAATAGGAAAACTATTACATATAGTAGACAACACTGGGGCTGCTGTATACAGTAAACTGCTTTCCCAATGTACTCCTGTGAGACACTTCGTGTCGGATTTCGATGCTGAGATCCTTGCAATCTCATTGGCTCTAGAATACCTTAAAATAAAGATCGGCTGTTTCTCCAGAGCAGTTATTCCAGTCGATTCCAAAGCAACCATCCAGACTGTAGTTATAAATCATGACACAGATATCCAGATTATGTCAGAAATAAGACACAACTTGAACTTTCTTTATAAACACAACAAAACAATCGTTTTTCCATGGATCCCTTCATATGTACGTATCGACTATAACAAAAAGCAGACTCACTAGCCAAGAGAGGAACACAGAATATCTTTAGCCGATGATAAGCCACAAGACAGCAAACCAGTCCCTCCAGAGTCACTTAAAAACATATTTTTGAGAAAATAATGGATACTCTGAAATTTGACTAGGCAGCAAAATCAACAGCAAATCCTGGGGTAATATTCAAAGCACAGGGAAAACGTTTTGTCAAGGACTCCGTAAAGAGGCTGTGGCAAACTTCAGACTGCAAAGAGGCTACGATTACATGGCCCATCATGTTAATAAAATCGGCATCCTTTCATCTACTATATACCAAATTTGCAAGACGGGCATTATGAATGCAGAGCATCTTCTTTTATGCCCAAAAACTTTCGTGAACTCCTTGTAAAGACTACATCTGTTATGTTCCTTTCCTTGTTTAAATTTTTAACTTTTTACTTTTGTTCCCCATGTTCATTTACTCTGATTCTTTCTTTTAATGTTTGTTCTTTTTTATTATTTATCATTGCTGTGTGATACTTGAGCTGTTTTATATGTTTGGAGTGATCTTTCCAGTAAAGCCATATGTAACAACATATTACATAAAGATAGTGAAATCAACGTATATCAACGTATATTCATTCAGCATACAACTGATCATCACTGTCGGAACTGCCATCCACAATCTTCCCTAAAAGTGCACAATGGTCTAAGGTGCAATTTCCCCAAATGCATTATATCTGTTTAACTTTACTGTAGACAGTCTTGTTCTAAAAGGATTCATTTGTGGTTCCTTATCTTTAGATAAAAAATGACATTCAATGGGAAAGCTCCTTTGTTAGGAACTCGCAACGAGAGCATTCGAAACCTTCACCATTATGTTCATTAATGAACAGGGGAGGAAAAAATTGTTAGGAATCTCAAATGGTATTTCAGACGTTTCGGTTTTTTAAAGAAACAAATTCTAAGGTTTAACACGCCTACCGTGGTTGACATCCTTTCATCCTCGGTTTCATTCGCCGTTGGCGTTTCCATTGGTAGCGGATACCACTATTGTATAAGACGCACCCAGTTTTAAGACACGAAATTTTTAAAAGAAAATTACGTCTTATACAACGGGAAACATAGTAATATGATAGTGTAAATTTTATGGTCTCAAGCTAATTTTGCTTTGTAATTTTCTTACACTTATAAGATTCTAGCTATATTAAAGTTCCTTAAAGCTAGAACTTACTAGAAATGTGAAGCCACTATTCGCTAATTTCTATTGTATCAATAACAACTACAGAAGAAGGGTAAAAAAACCCTTTTATTTACTCAAGAACAGTTCAAAGAAAACACGTCTCGTGCTTACAGTATCACGCCAACACTTCTGGCACACTCAAAAATAGAAAGTAAAATTAAAACTAAATCTAAATTGAAGAATCAGCCGAAGCTGATAGGGGTATTTAACGCGTAATTGGCTCTTATACCACTGACGTAGATTATCCGGCAATAATATGCACGGCTGTAAAATAGCAAACCTTAACGACTAGCGAAACAACGTGGCCGAAAAGCAGAACATACTCTCAACATGCTCTGCCTGAAGTAACTGAAACTTCAGCTTAAATAATAGCTTCCTACTCCTAATTTGCATAAAGCGTGAAAGCGTGGATTGTACAAGGAGGAAAATCTGTTTCCAAAATTAACAGTTAGAAAATGAAATAAAAATTTCCCACACTCCCCCCCCCCACGGAAAAAAATCATGAGGAAGGAAGGCTACCCTTTATTTGCCAAAGTACGTTTAAATAAGATGAAAATAAAATCATTAATTTATGCGCACATATTATTGTGTGGATAAACTTAGTAAAGTGCAATATATTACTATATTACTGTAAAACAAAATTAAAAACAAACAACAATAAAGGCTAAGATTTGATGAATCTTTATAAAAAGCTGTATATATATCTACAACAATTCAGACAATTTAGGTAAAATAAAAATTTAATAGAAAATTTACCCCGACAATCAGTGGATTTGGGAAGACAGAATTCCAGCAATTTAAATTTCATTAGCTCAATAAGTTTTATTTGTTTTCTGGGAAATATTCTGCTTCATAACGGCTAAAAACTTAAACTAGAAGATGAGATAATCTGCCACTGGAAGATGTGATGAAAAACCGGTAGTGTAGGTATAGAAATTGAGAATAACAAATGTCATAATGGGATTAATATTCTAGAATTTGTTTTACAGGTGATGCGCAGCCATAACAGATTTATTATTCGAAATATAAACAAGCTTTAAATTTAATTTCCAGGAAAGGTGCTTGTTGCTGACAATTTTACCATGACTCAAATTTGATTTCGGATACTCGTATTTTTTAAATTTATTTGCATAGATCTGATAGATTTCGTACTAAATATTAAAAACATTAATATTTTTTTCTATTGCTTTTTGCAAAATTTATATCACGAAAGTATTTTTTGCAATAAAATAATTTATTCCAAAAATGTTAATTAGTAACTCACACAATAATTTGGACACTCAAAAATTTTGTTGAGATGTTTCGCAAGACGATGTTTCTTGTCAATATTACTTTTGTTGTTGTTTTAAATAAAAATGCATTACAAGAATTATTGTTTCCACTTAGGAATTATGACTTGCTCAGAAAAATATTTTTTCCGTTGTACGATCTGAAGTAAATATGCAAAGTCGTTGCAAATTAACGACGTTTCTTTTGAAATTTTATAACCCATTATTTTAAAAATGATAAGCTTATTCTAAATATTCAAAAAATTCTTGATGCAAAGCGTTCGATTATCTTTCATATATTCAAACGACGAAATTCGTCTGAAACTGTTTTCATTGCATTGGAATCTGGACCACATTTCAAGCTAACACGATGGAATCGGAGATTTATCTTATGAAAATTAATAATGATGATGATAATAATAATAATTGTTGTTGTTGCTAATGCTCACTTGTCTGACCTATAGTCGGCCCAAGCTCACGAAATTTCTCGTGGAAAGTAGCGGAAGTTTACGCCTGCCTTTGGCAACAGCCTTGAGCACTTTACAGGTGGCAGCGCGATTTAGCTCAGTTCTGCCCCAAATTTAAACGCAGAGCACCCCGGGGGGACGGATCCGAGGATTTCCCACACTTTCTTTCC
>KK116844.1:298678-312238 GCA_000611955.2 Stegodyphus mimosarum | reverse complement strand
AACCTCTCGTGTGGACTTTCAGCCCGCCCCATATTCAAAGCGCCCCACATGCCACACGGACATTATACATTTACAAACATTCATGCCTTTAATAATAATAATAATAATAATCACCAAATTAGTGGTGTAAGATTTGCAGCGGCTTTAGTAATGTTGCTTGCAATAAAAGTTATCCCTGCAACAAAAGTCAAAAGGGTCATTAGGCCTCATGAATCCAATGGAGGATCACCAAGAAAATTCTTCGCTAGCAAAAAACAATGCAAATGCGCATAACGATCACAAAATTCGTGGTAAGAAAAGATTTATCATATTGAAATAAATGAAATATTTTCACATGAATCAAAATTTAATATGTTTGGTGCGATGGGCGAATTGCTGTGAGGCGAAAGGCAAATGAAGAACTGAATCCGAAAAATCTATTGCGTACTGTTAAACATGAAGGTGGAAGGATATTAGGTTTGGGAATGTTTCGCTGTCTCTGGGACGGGAAATTTACTTTTATGGAAAATAATATGGATCAGTATAAATATATAAAAATGTTGTTCATGAAAACCTGAAAGCATATGAAAAAAAAATTCCCTGACAGCATCTGCAAAAGTCCTAAGTTAACACGCAGTCCTAAATGTTCGGGTGGGCTTATTACACAACTGACCTGAAGTTATAAAAACTTCTCCTTATACCTCGGACATAAATCCTATCTAACATATATGGCTTGAGCTGGAGAAAAGAATACGTAAATATGGCATTTCTTTGAAAGTTCTATTAAAAGCAATTCTTACTAAGGAATGGGAAAAAATTTAACATTCTTACTGGAAAAAATTATTTAAACCCATACCAAAGAGAATGGGAAGAAGTATTAAAGAAGTATTGGATGAACCGTTATTTTCATGTTTTTATTAAATATTAACTGCTTGTTAAACGCGTCCGAATACTTACGTGAGCTCATTTTCAGAACTTTTTGAATAAATTATTTCTTTTACCAAACACGCTTCGAATACCTTTACGAAAACAAGCGAATCTTAAAAAGATGATTAACAGTATATATAAAATAAAAACAAAGTTATTTCACTAATATTTAGCAACCAATATTTGCAAAAAAAAAAAAAAAACTAAAAAACACAAACGCACGAAAACAAATATCAACCACTGTAAGTACCTGGTGAAAGCCCTACGTGTCTCTGTTCCAGAAAAAACCTAATGACTCCTAAGTGGCGTGTCCGAACCAAAAACTCCTAATGATTCTACAATTTACTCACTTTTTTTTAACTCACTACAACATTAAGTAACATTTTGTTTCATGCATTCAATACTATTGTACACTGATGACTATTTCGTTCACTTGAGGTACTCAATCTTACAAGCCCAATTTTGCTTTTAACAGATTCGGCAATAACTAACTCTTTAAAGAGCCAGCGGCTAATGCTCTCATTGGCCACAGTTAAATTCTTACCTTTAAACTCTGCCACATGTAATACATCTAAATTGGCAGAACTTTCAAGTCTGATTGAAATGAACCAAGGTAACTGAGATTAAGTGTTTAATTCAAAACTTTCAAAATAAGCATCACAAGATTAAAATATTTATTAGAGCAAAACACTCCAGATTATTAGGCGAAATGCTTTCAAAGGACACTTTCTAAGCAAATTAGTCTCGTATCCAAGTTACACGCGAGTAAAGCCGCAAAAGGCCTTTGCAATCAAGTCTGTTCAGTTATTGGGAGAGATTTTGCTTCGCGAAAATCTCCGATTCGGTCGTTCTCTCCATTCGATTTCTGCTGGAGATAAAAGAGATCCCTTGCATATTGCAGAGAAACGAAGTTTGGAAAAAGATTAATAGTTAGAATTAGAAAACGCAAATCGATGCATGTTCAGTATCTCGAAATTATGAATAATTATTTATATAGTTTTAGGTCATTAAAATTTCAGTAGATATCTTACAGATATGTTGCAAAAAGCGCACCGCTAATTAATTTATTCCTATATGATATAATCTGACATCCACAAAAAAAAAATCTGATGTATACACCACATGACTTTCCTCTACGGAATATTAAATTATACGCATTTTTTCCTGCATTTCATTTAAACTTATTGGACTGAATTAAATCTATTTCGCAGATAGCTCATAAACCACAAAATAATAAATGCATTTTTTAAAGAACACTATATTTATTTGCCACCGCGGCATTCTGACGCTAGGTTCACTTTACAGCGTTACATCTCATTCATTTTATAACTCAGAATGCCAAAAAATTATGCATATCATCTGAAGAATTATCTAATCGTTGCCACATGTTATATTCAAATACTATAATAAATCTAAAACGATATATAAAAGGAATTAAACAAGCAAACAAATAAAAAAGAAACAGTTTTTCACTGACGATCCAGTATTTCTCATTCAATTAATTCACTTTAGCGACAAGGCAAAAATACATAAAAGCTCAAAATATCGATATTAAAAATTATGAAGTAAATCTTAGATTTACTTGTATTTCCTCAAACAAATTCCACAACGGGTTAAGCATGATTTAATTTGCAATAATAAAAGAAGGCGTTACCTCTGTTGTTGCGAAGCTTAGTTTCTCTAGATTGGCAACAAATCCACTATTTTGCTAATATTCAAATGTAAACAAATATGGCTGCTTTCATAATCATAATTAGGCTTAGATAATTTCTAATTGTTGATAATTTCTACAAATATTACATGCAGATTTACTAAAGGCATAACATCCATCCTTAACTGGAAGATAAGGGCAACATAATTCAATCATTTTTAAAGCAAAAAATGCGCAATTTACTAACATATACGAATATAAAATCTGAGCTCACTGAACCGAGTAACAGACTGGATATATATATATATATATATATATATATATACATTTATATACTTTTGGTACAACTAGAAAGGGAAGTGCACATCTACATGCTATAGCAGTACCATATAAAAAATTTCAGCATTCTGAGGCTACTCGTTTTTTGAGTTATGCGAGATACATGCATACATACCTACGTACATACGTTCGAACGTACGCACAGACGCCACGAAAAAATTTCTTCAGAATTCATTTTAAATCAGTTTTATAATTTTTTTGGGGAAAATGAGTCTTATTTTGTCGTTACCTACAGATGTGAAGCAAAAACATTGTTAAATTGTATTCGATAGCTGTCAAAATGGATATTTTCGTTGAAATATGATACGCGAAACTTTTCGCGATTACAGTACTTCCTTTTTACTTCGTACAAGGAAGGGGAAATGCTGACTTCTACGATACACACAAATGTCTGCAGATAAAGAAATGTTCATGCTAAGCATCATAAATTTTTTAAATACAAATTTCTGGTAAGTAATGGGAAATAAATAAGTGAATAAAAATAGATTAAATCAATCAGTTAGCCAAAGCATGGGAAAGCTGTTCGGGTTTTTCGTGGACTGAATTTGCTAGCTTAATTAAAATCTTTTCATCATGTTTTAAATAACTGAATGAAGTGTAGTTTTTATCCAAAATTGTTCTAAAAGTATTATAGGGAAATCATGTCTAAAATTTTTTTATTTTCAATTAAAAAGGATTTTAAAAAAACATGCTTTCAAATATATCTTAAAAGGCGTACACAAACGGTTCCATTTCAAATAATGAAAAAATAAACTCTCAGACTATAATATGTTTAGTCCCATGGCTTTCTTTGAAAAAATACATGAAATTTAAATTTTTATACAGGGCATTTATAAAGAAAGTGTGTAACATTAAACCTATTCAAATATTATATTAGATTTTGTTTAACCTTCCTATGCTCCCTAAGAATTCTCATCTTCGTATTTAACCCTTTATCTGACACAGTTGTTCAAAGTAACATGTTTCCGCTATTTGCCAATTAAAGGATTAACGAAAAGTCTATTTCCCAAAACCCAGAAAAACGTATAATTCACCCAGAATTTTATTAAAAGCTACGTTTTAGAATACAAATAAATTTTAAAAAGCTCTTAGCCACCGTTATTTGCGGAGTAACAGAAGTACAAATATTTACATAAGAACAAAACAACAAACAATTTCATTGGGTAAACAACTCCGTCACTGCTATCTGCTATTTCTTGCTCTATGGAATACAATATTCAAAAATTACTCACTAATAGATGCAGGTAGAAGTGGGCGGAATACCAAAATGTGTTCACTAGGCGTACATAGTTTATAGTCCCACTAAAAATAAACTGTGCAGCTTCTTGATAATTTTGGTGGAAATCGCCCTGGAGGACGATATGAGAGTCTTCCACACCTCTTCTCCTACCACCTAACCAGTCGAGAACTCGGCTCGCCAGTATTTTAAGTGCCCCATGCCGCACAAACATACTTACACACATCCATGCGTTCTTCGGGATTTGAACCCGGGATCAACGGTACGGCAACTAGCATCGCTGATCACTACACGGATACACGGATCAGGTCTATATCCCTCTCCAATATCAGGTGGAAGGCTCAGGAGATACTGCTGTGTCACAGCTGTCAAAGCTGATTCTTTAAACTGAAGATTTGCCTTGTTGATATGGCTGTAGTACTGTAGAATAAGGTTCGTTTTCAAATACCAGAGATGTATATAAATGGCCCCGGAGATCTTGGATGTTTATAAATCAGATAAATCCCGGAAATCTTGGATGTTTATTATAAATGTACAATGTATTTGCGCCATGGGGGTATTTGAAATACTATTGAGCCGAAAGCTTGATGACGGTAAGAAAAGTTAGGATAATTAGATCCTAGAGTTTATTGGAAGGATAAGCGGAGTGGGAGACACTCGGCTTCGTCACCTGAGGAATTCTCCTTCAAACCTTGGATGAAGTTGGACAAATTCGAGGCCTATGCCAGAGACAGGCACTTACGTTGCCTCGTGACCAAGAAATAATCATGTATTTAATCTGGAAAAAGATTGTGATCAGGAGAATTATAAAAAGCAGCAAATAACAAAAAAAATTGGATCATTATTTGAAACTTAAACTAATTTGCATTCTGTTGAAAACTGACGATAGATATAGAATTTACAGGAAAGAATGGATATAAAAATAACGTATTGGCTAACTAAATAATTGGAACTATGATTCGGCAATACATCGCTCAAAATTTGTTTAGCTCTGAATATTTTTTTAAACATCTTGTAGAAATTTTCAATGATTGCTGGTACAGATGACACAGAACAACGGTAAAGGAGATGCTCTTATATCATTATCCAAAATTCCTATTTTTCTCAAAAGCACGACCTTCGCTTACTATTACGCTTATATTTTTATAAATAAAGTTTACACATAAATATAACAACGACAGTGATTGATCGGATTAGATGGCCCAAGGTTAATAGGTTTCTGAATAAAAATCAATAAAGATTCCCATAACCGTTTCCTGGTTAAAAATCGATTACGTAAGTTCCCTTTTTTCTCCGGCAGAAGTAAGATATTGAAATTTAAATATTGAATATTCCTTTTCTCCTTGCTCTTGGGCTGGCTTCGCATCTAACCATCAATTATGCAGACTGCGTTCCCCGATGATATTCTCATTCCCTAAACTTAACTCATTCTGATTCCTAAAACCAGGAACTCTCGACAGCTCAGGGCGCAAATCAGATGACTCGGAATGGTAATTCAGATAAATGCGCGAAATTTGGAGAAAATGCGCAAAGTTAGACACTTCCATTTGTCGCCTATGCCGAGTTATAAATAATCCGGGATTAACGGTATGTTGCCGTCTAACGATGAGGTCGAGAACGGAAAACGCTCGTCATCCCTGGTGAAAACGCAAAGAAAAATATTCAATCTCAGAATTTAAAAACTGCTTTGGTTGGAGTTTAAAATTGCTTAAAAATCTATACGCTTCCTTCCAACAGCTTGCTTTTAATTAGCTTAAGTTGGGATCGTGGCATGACTGCAATTACCGTTGCTTATTTATCGTGCCTTCTCTAGAAGTAAATACTGAATTTTGAAACTTCTTCATTCCTCATGAATTTCTTACTGATTTACTCTAAAATCTTACTTCCATGTATATGTGATAAAATAATATGTCGCTGACTTATGAGAAAAACACGGCAAGACAAAATTTTACATTAGACACAAAAAGAAAATATATTTTGGAGCAGATTTTAATTGAAAATATACCGACTTCGTGGGAAATCAGATATAAATTTGTCTTTTTCAAGAGAAAACGTTCTCTTCGTTCCCCCCCCCCTTTTTTCAAAAATTGGAGAAGAGACATCCATTTTATAGAGAAAGCAACGGTTGGAGTAAAACAAAGGCGCAAACATTTGATTATTTTAGTATAAATTCAGAAATCCACTTTTTCACGCATAGCCAATTATACTTAATAAAATATAATTCAAATTTTTTTTATCCAGACCTTTCTATTTATTGGAACAGTAAATTAGATTTTGTTTACAAACGATCAACGCAGAGTGATACTTTCCCGGTTCTGATTCAGAGACTAGACAAGCTTGGAGACAAGATTGAGGCCAACGTTTTTCATGTTCAGATCTGACAGTAAAACTGCGATACCGAAGGGACCGGGTTCGACTCCTAGAGAAAGCATGGTTATGACTGTCCGTCCCTTTATAGGAAGTAACAGTGGCGGCCTCTTAGTTGTCTCCACAATAAATTGGCTACCACTTCCGGCCTTTGGAGTGTGGATAATGTTGAAAAAAGACAAAAAAGTGCCCGTCGTTCGAAAAAAATATTTTGAGTGTTTTGAACCCCTTCGGACATGTCGCAGGCCATTTTGTTCAATTACATTAAACATTTAGAATGCTATTACATTGTCGGAATTTCGGACTCCTCACTCCTTTAAAATACAGGAAAAAATTCATGCAGTATCTTACAGGCAATTAAAAAATGGCACATAATTGAAATTTGTAAAGCTTATACACCTTGAGACTAGAATGCATCTTAATTGGTCAATTAGGTTATATTAAACGAGTAAAGGACAGTAAGTTTTTTAAAGCTTTATGTAATAAACTTTTTCTCTTATAGTGTAACGAACAGAAAAGTCCCTTCTAAATTTCCAGCTCAACAGATATTTTGATATATGCAATGTTCATGCTTTATTTTATTTCTTAATTCTATATAATCCTCTTTACATAATGAATTCTTTTAATCCCCTTCAATGTGGGAGCACAAAAGCGAGTTCATTTTTATTCTCGAAATCGCTTTTGCATAATTAGGAGTCTTTGCTTCACTACCATAAACAGAGTGATATTACAGAGACCATAAAATCTTTTAATTATTTCTGGAAAAAATGAACAGATTATGTGTAACATGATATTACAATCAATTCTATTAGATGAATGCAATAAAGCAATTAAGCCAAAAAGTTATTCGTAAATTGAATAACATAAAAAGGGGAGGAAAAAGTAATGCTCATTTGACAATCAAAGCAAAAATTAAACTCCCGCACACTATGGGAGAGGGGGAGGAAACTGCACTCAACTCGTGAAAAGCAATTTTAGTAAAGTGAAAATAAATATGATTTTTTTCAAATTTTCATTTTTTCCTCCTTCCAGTTTTCAATAAAGAGAGAGCCTTATTTATTAAATAATTTTAATTTGTGGACTTTTTAAGTTATAAGACTTAAGAACCCATGTAATTAAATTACATACAGTAATTTTCCCAAACTGGATTTTTAAATTATTATTTGCCTTATTTAAAATATTTTTGAAATTAAAAATGTATATGTACGACGAAAGGTGCGAAAATAAAGGCGAGATAAAACCTTTTACGGAATTGCTACAATATCAAACTTTTTCTTGTATTTTAATATATTTCACTTAGCCTAGTTCCTTGCACAATTGAAAAAATGAAAAAAAAATCTGATGCGGGTTCCACGTGACTTCTAACGAGGCCAAATAAATTATACACATTTTTTGCTGCACTTTATTTAAACTTATATCCTAGAATTTTATTAGAGATAAATTTCTCATTCGATCCATTCAGTTCTCATTTCGCGGCAAGGAAAAAATACATAAAACCTCAAAACATCTTCATTAAAATTGTAAAATACAGAAAAATCTAAACTATCAAATATAGTTAAAAACCTAGTTATGCTTATTCACCTAAACTTTTAAATGATTGATAATTCTACATCTATTGCATGGAGATTAACTAACGGCATACAAAACTTTAACCGGAACATATAATTCAATCACTTTTAAAGGAAAAAAAACCAGCACAGGTAACACAGTGGTAATGAAAGATATATATATATATATAGGTTTGGTGCGGCTGATTAAAACGAAAAATCAGATGACTCGGAATGGTAATTCAGATAAATGCGCGAAATTTGGAGAAAATGCGCAAAGTTAGACACTTCCATTTGTCGCCTATGCCGAGTTATAAATAATCCGGGATTAACGGTATGTTGCCGTCTAACGATGAGGTCGAGAACGGAAAACGCTCGTCATCCCTGGTGAAAACGCAAAGAAAAATAGAGAAGTGCACAACCACATGTTATATCAGTCCCATATACAAAACTTCAACTTCTACAGCTAATCATTTTTAAGTTACGCCATATATTACATACGTCATGAAAAAACCTCTTCTGAATCCATTTTAAATCTACTTTACATCCCGTTTCGGAAAAAATATCCTTTATTCTGTTCGTACGTACAGATGTGATGCAAAAAAAGTCGTTCAAATGGGTTCGACAGAGGTCAAAATGGATATTTTCGTTGAAATATGATACCCGAAATTTTTCGCGATTATAAATCCTTTACTTCGTATAAAGAAATAAAAAAATATCTGAAGCGATTCAGGTTTTTAACGTCGCACCAGAGCATTTGTTTAGACTTTTTATGTTCACGCTCATAGCAGATTACGAATCTGTTCTTGATCTCAAGTCTGCTAACGCATTTTTTTCCTCTTTTCTCTATTATTAAGCATCCTTTTCTTCGCACTTATGCCACATAAAATTCACACAAAATATTTAAAAAAAAAGCAACAAAAAGATTAATTCTGAAAGCAAAATATCTTATATTTTACAGAAAGGCAGTAGATTCGAATAAAAACTAAAGCAACGTATTTGTAATGGAAGCTACTTAAAGCGAATCGACTCAAAATTACATATCGAGATTAGCCTTTGTGGGCTTTAAAAAAACAATCCTGAACTTTTTATAAGCAATGTGTATACATAAACATGTGATCGCTATATTTACAATCCAGTGCCAGTCTTTGCTGAGTATTATTCAGAACTAACTCGCTGAACATTTTACTCATTTTGCACTCTATATTTATGAATGAATGGATCGTTCCGAAACATATCTATCTATTTTGAAGGTACAACAGTTCATCTCGGTTATGTAAGCAGACAGAATGGCAGGAGATAATATTCGCTATTCCCCTCCCAGCCTTCAGTCCCTCCCCCCACTATTCTATAACTGGCAACTACTACTTTTGTAACTTGTTCTGCACGCGCGTTCAAAGATTCAAAAATGATATTTCATTCGCATACTGCCTGCGCACAAACAAAAGGGTTAATAACGCTCGCACGACATGGGGGATTACGGGGGAAAATGCAAACGCCCACCGGTTATTAGGCGATACATCTTTCCCTCAACGCAAATGTGGCAAATGCGAGGGGGGATGGGAAGAAGTCAGGACTGTGGCAAGGACAGAATAACGGCTTTCGCGGCGAGTGAACCGGAACGGGAAGGTGGCACGATAACCGAGTAAATGGATTGGCCGTACCAAAGTGAAACGCGATCCGGGAATTCTAGTTAAGGACTTTCTGTTTACGTATACTTTCGAACAAGGATACTCCTTGGATCCGAGAATTAATTTTTTTTCATCATTTAATGCGTTTTTAATCCTTGAAAAAAAATCTAAATTTATTTTTTTTATATATTTACTGATCAATTTTCAGTGGCATAATGCGCGAAAATTCGTGTATAGATTATAAATTTTCCTTTTAAAAAATTATTAATTAAGCAGAACACAAGAGATATTTTGGAGCGAACAAGCTAAAGCATCCAGAAACCTGCTTCGGTATTCGCTACTTCTGGTTAGTCCAGTTGATCTTCCTAAAACTTAGATAAAAGGGTTATTTTGTACACGGTTGCCTCAAATTAAAAATCAGACTGCTTGACAACTCAATCCTTTACTTGGCAACATATCTTAGTCATCTGGCAATTTCTATACTCTGTTTCAGTAGTCTTCAAATTATATTCCATGAGTCAAATCTCAGATTCGATGATTCAAAATAATTCGAAAAGTGTTGAGTTTTCTAAGAGTTTTCCGAAAAAAGGAGTCCATTTTTAAGAGTTCCGTGAAGCAATACTAAACGACTTTAAAAACCACTGCTCTGTTTCAACGTTATTTGGGGGTTTTTATCTTCCATTTGGTGGCTTTACTTCATTTTTAAAAATATCATTTCATAGTAATTTGATAATATTAACCGACTTGTTGGTCACAATAAACGATGTAATTTCCATGCTTTTGAGTATAAATGTGCGGGATTTCGAAAATTGGATAAAAATAACCTAATGATAACGTAAACGGCGATCACGTTAAACAGAGCCTACTGTAGAACAAAGAAATGCAACGTTAAAAGCATTGAAAGTGTACTGGAAGTGTAAGCAGGGCTAAAACACGTTATTTTCTTGCAAATACGCTTCTTCAGTTTGGAAAATACCTTAATCATACCATTCCAGTAACAACTGGAATGAATGATAATACGTTAACGCGCAAAATCTAGCGTGTTACTTACTTCCTAAAAGACGGAATATCACAAAATCCTCACCCACAGATTTTCGGTACGTCTATTTGCTCTCTAAACATTTTCTCCGCGCTATTATCAAAATATTTGCATACTACTAGATTCTCTCAATTGCTTGTCGTCAAAATGTCACGGGAGCTTTAAGCAGGTTTGACAACTGTGTGAAAGGGCTATTGGAGCGTAAACATTACATCGCCGTCATTTTGTGCCGAGATTATTACTGAGTTCTATGGAAACATCATCCACAACCGAATTGCTTCTAAATTCAGGAAAGTTTTTAAAGAAACATTTCTAGCGTACTAGGACACGCGAGTTAAGAATATTTATATTTATCTTAGTTCTGAGATGCGATTAGGAATAAAAGTTCATTTCTATCCAAACTATACTGAAGAGAAGAATATTTAACTTTTCCCAGTCTTTGATCTGTACTAGTATACCTAAAATTCTCCCAAATGAAGCGTTAATTTTTAATAATATTAAATTAAGTTATTACCAACCGCTTATACGGCCAAACACTTAAAATACTTATTAAAAGAAAAATATTTAATGATTTAAACAAGAACGTCTAGTGGAATTTCATTGGATTCGGATAATACAATTTCATAAAAAGTATTGAATAGTTTTAATAATAAACCAAAAAATATTTCTTTTTTGATTGCACTAATATGCACAAGCTTTCCAGCCCAACGATTCTGGATTTTAGATGCAATAGAAATTAAAATATAATGAGTGTGTTTTGCAGCTCATTTTACAGTTTCTTTAACATGACAACTACTTTTAATTATGGTCTGAAAATGCTTTAAAGCATTTTATTTTTCAGTGCATGAAAGCATATTATTGTTAAACGGTACGTCCCCAATTCGCTAACGAATCGAATAATGCTTAAATTAAAATAACCAACCAACGTACTTGTCTCCTGTCCAAAGTTCGATCCTTATTTTGAGTCCCAAATGATCTGCCTCGAATAGTTTTTTCGGTCTTAAGTCGCCTATCGCACAGAAAGAGCTACAATCTTTGACTGTTCAATGTTGATGTTAATTCGTCAAGCGCACGGAGAGAACTAAAATTTTTTGACTGTTCAATGACCGTTTTTGGATACTCACATTATCGAAAATATCTTTTACAGTCAATTCACTCCCAATTAACCGAAGTAATACCAGTTTACTCAAAACGTTTCTCAAATCATTACTCAAAACCAGTGGCGGCTCGTAATAAGCACTGTGGAACTGCAGCACCCCCTGTTTCCACTTATTATTATTTTTAATATTTAATATAATGAGCCCTTTTTTCTTTAATTCTTTCTTTATACTTCTACAATATATAATCCTTACACTTAATGTCAGTAGCCATCCTCCAGTTTATGAAAAAGGTACGAAAGTTTTTGTATGGAACTGCGCTTCACAAGGCTGTTCTGCGCAAGCGCGCACAGAAAGCAGCACTCGAGCCAGGGAGATAAAACAGCACTGTCGCTCTTGCAGTGCCGAAATTCTTGAAACGTGGTTATTTCTTACTCCGCGCGTGTGGTATTTGGCTGTTCTGCGCATGTGCTCTTAGGAAGCAGCGTACGAGGCTGAGAGGGAGAGAGCACTGTCGCTTTTGCAGTGCCGAATCTGGAGTGTCGTTGGGAGCTGGTTCTTTTTTTTTACTCCGCGTGTGCTGTGTTTAAAAATCATACACCATATTCTTGGTTAGATTATTTTTCAGCTATTCTATTTGATTCATTTTTTTTCGGTTCTTTTATTTTACAGAAAACTTTAACCATGTCCTTGCATCCTCAAGTAATAAATTCTGTGACTGTAAGTGAACTTCAAGAGCTTTCGTTTTCATGCGCTTGCAATGCTTTCAATATAGAAAAATTTCCTCAGTTGTCATCCAGAGATCAAGGAGAAAATTATTGATCTCTTCGCGCAAATTAAAACAAGAAGAATGGATTTCATTTTTAAATGAATAGGTAAAGCTTGAACTGTAACAATTTAAGTTAAAGTAATTAAGAAATGTTTAATTTTTCTTTTGTAAAATTTCATGGAAGTTTCAAAATAAATTTTCTTTTTATACATGTTTGTTTCCCTTTACACAGGTTTAAAACAAAAGTTAGATTTTTTTGGAACAGCACCCCCACTAATTTTAGCTACGAGCTGCCACTGCTCAAAACTCCATGGTTACGCAACCACAAGGTTATTCGTGGTAATTCCATGGTTACTCAAAAGCACAGTTAATCTGAAAACAGTTAATAAAACACAGGAAAGAAGAATAACCCATATTAACAGAAAAATACTATTAACGATTTACTGCATTTTCAAGGAGTTTAATTTGGAGACATTTGGTTACATAAATTTTAATTTATGTAACCAAATAAACACTCAACCCAAAAAGTAAGAAATTGCAAATCACGGAAAAATAATACTCATTCGAAATGAAAAAACTCAATTAAAAATGGCCTTAAAGAGCAATACTTCCAACTAAACTTGAACAAATAATTGAATTCAAATTGGGGTAAAAATGTCGGTCAGAAATTTTTCCTACAATTGTTTCAAGTTCCGGATAGCGTACAATTGATTCTGTTACATGCTATTAAAGGTAAGATCAATTCTCAAATGCATTTACTATTACTGTTGCTATTCCATGCATTTTTTAACTTTCCTTTTTGTATTTTCCGCAGTTTTTTACCGGTGGTGTTAGTGATAATAAATTTTCTATCGTTTCTTCATTTTTTTCCATATCACTTTTTAAATAAAAACATATTGCCACCAAATGCTATTACCCTATATTATTTTTACAGAAGTAATTTTCAGAATAGAAAAAAAATGTATGGCACTTACTAT
>KK116844.1:279548-298664 GCA_000611955.2 Stegodyphus mimosarum | reverse complement strand
GATATGTTGCTTTAAATGTTTTGTGATTTTACTATTGAATTTTTTTTTACTATTGTATTTTTTTGCGGAGTAAGTGCGAAGAAAGCGTTGCTTAGTAATAAAATTAAAAGGAGGGGAAAAAATGTGTTAGCAGAAATGAGTCTGTAAGGTTTATCCTAATTTTATTAACAGTTATTTTAACACCTTTTTTAGTTTAGCACCTTTTCTATCAATTCTAATTTCAGCTTACAATTTCCACCAGCTAATAATTTCAGAAATGCAGTTAATGCAAATGAGTACTATTTAAGTCGATGTTTCGCCGACTTCGAGAGAGCAAGTCTGATTCCCTGACTAGCGCGCGTTTGCCTTTGGCTACGTTCTCTCTTAGCTACTACTCTCGGCCATACTTTAGGCCCTTGCTTGACTTCGGCGATTTAATAAATATTTAGGGCCCAACTACTTAGAATTCTGATAGCTTCGGCTATATCTTTCAGATAGCTTTAGTTAAGCTTAGTTTAGTTCAAATTCATAATTATTTAAGTTCAAGGCCAAGTGGAGGCTTTGTGTATACTCCAAGTTAGGAGTTGATTGTATTTATTCGAAGAAATAAATGTTAGTTAACCCTTCTTAAGTCTTACGTGTTTGCTATCACACTTAAGCTAGTATTCACTTGTTAGTGTTCACGGGGTTCTAAGATTGAACACTGAAATTAAATGAGTAAAACCCCACAAGTCCAAGAATGGTTTGGTAAATTGTGAGCTAAGCGAAAGCATAAAAAATTTCCAACAAACCCTCTGGCGCGACGTTAAAATATGAACCCTTTCAGACTTTTTTTAATAACTTTCTTTTAAAATCAAGGCTCTTTTAATCCGAAACTTGGTCATCCATCTTCAGAAACATCTCCAACATATTAAATTAAAGTAAGATAATCTTACAAGCAAAATTTTTCTTTTCTTTGGTCGAATGGGATTAAACCTTTTTAAAATCGATTAATTGAAAACATGCGTATGTCATCGACACGCAAAGAAATCCATTCGAACAAGTCTTATTGTTTTAGAATTGTCTGATGCAGAAATTAATTGCCTTTAAGAACACGCATTTTCAAGCAACGCCCATATACAACAATAAAACGGAACAAATGATCAGAAACGAAATAATTATTTGGTACTGATATATGCAACGTATAGCATTTTAAAATGTACAAGTAATGCCACATCATTACCTAGATATATGATTAATATCTCTGATTACAGCTTTTTTTTTTTTTTTTTTTTGAAAAAATTGGACGACGACCTTTTCGATGACCCAGAAAGGATTTGTAGAAAGTTTGGTGATGATAGCTATAGTAGTGGTAGAGTTATTTATCGGACAAACACAGACCTTCTCGCTATGCTTTGTATACTGGACTGAAGACTATTTTCTCTTGAAAATATGAGATTAAATATTATTAATTACAGTACTTTCCTTTTCAGAATTTTTTGTTTTTTGTATTTATTTCATGTTATTTATTGCTTATTCCACTGTTTTTAAGATACTGAAAAGTTTTGAATGATTTTTTTAGGAAAAAATGCGCAATTTGCCACATATAAGAATACAAAAACAGGCCTCACTGAGCCGGGTAAGAGGGTGGGTATATGCAGGTTGTCCCAGTTAAGATGTTGCAAACTTCGAGGGAAGGTACGATACACCTAGATAACTAGGTTGTGTCTAGTTGCGAGAGTGGTGCCAGTGGATAAGACGGACGGGATTCTCGGCGCAAAGTTTCTCGAGAGAGTATTAAAAGGACAATATACATATTTCTCCGAAAATAGTTGAACTAGCCGCCAGAGGGAGTCTAGGTTAAGACGGAGTTAGGCTGAGATGAAGCTTCATTTTGCACGCAGATAAGAAAGCTGTAGGGTGGCAGACTACACGAACTCGGAAAAAGCAGGTATGCTTCTGGCATACGGGGCCGCAGATTGTTAAGCCGTTCAGAGGTTGCCCAAAGGTCTTCCTTGAGGAATCCAGATCCATGCCAGTTTGCGCGCCTACACCAGCACGCCAATTATGTGACAGCGGTTTTTCCATAAGGCCACATGTAATCGTGATCAAACGACTTGTACGTTAGTCAACAAGAAAATTGCTCTATGAATGGAAGAGAGCCCTCCCAGCAGAAATACACGAGGTATCGCGAAAGAAATCGAGATTTCACGTAACAGCGTGTGGAGAATTCTGAATAGCAACATGTATCCATATCACTTACAGCGCGTTCAGTTACTGAAAGAGTGCGGCTTTCAACCTCGTCGAACTTCACACTGGTATTTGCAGAAACAAGCTGCAGATTCCCATTTCCCAGCCTGAGTGTTAGTCACAAATGAAACGTATTTCACGAGAATATTTTCCATACTCATAACAACCATGCGTGGGCGATGACGAACCCACATGCGATATGTGCTCCGGCTGCAGAGATTTTTATGGTAAACGAATGGGCTGGCATTGTAGGAGATCGCCTTGTTGGGCCATATCTGTCGCCTTATCACCTGAAAGGGGCAAACTACTTGATATTCTTGGAACACGTGTTACCAGAATTATTGGACAATGCACACGTTTCCACAGCGACGCATCCTTCCTTGTGGTAGCAGCACGATGGAGCCCCCGCCCATTTCAGCCTTACTGCACGTAACTATTTGAATGTAACATTTGCCAGTGGTGGATCGGCCGTGGTGGTCCAGTGAATTGGCCTGCCTGATCGCCAGACCTATCGTCTATGGATTACTTCTTCTGGGGGCATATGAAATCTCTTGTCTATGAAACCCCGTTGATAGTGACGAGGATCTTTATAACACGCCTTACTGCAGCTGCCGGGAAAATCCTGGAATGCTTGAGAATTTTAAAATATCCATACAGAGAAGATGTGAGGTCTCCATAACATGCGGGGATCGTCAATTCGAACATCTTATTTGATGTGACTTGTACTTCCATTTTGTTACTTTTGTTTTTATGTTTATGAACAACGAGTAATAAACACATTTTTTTTAATATGTGTCTTTTCCTTTCCTTGTGTTTTTTGTCTAAAAATGTGGAATATGAAATGAACCTTCGAAACAAGCACGCTTGAAACACCCGTGCCTATTTAATGCCCTCTACCGTGTTAGGAAGGCGTTTCTGACCAGGCATTCCTTTGTGATTCCCAGTCCTCTAGGTGTACCCTACCTCCCCTCAAAGTTTGTAATATCTCAGCTGGGACATTCTGCATATACGTTTGACGCGTCCGATTGCAACAAAAAAGAAAGATGTATAATAAGATGTTACAGTAGTCCCATATACAAAATTTCAACGTTCTACTTCTATAGTTTTGAGTTGCCTGAAATACATACACACATACGTACTTACGTAAAGACGTCACGAAAAATTTCCTTCTGAATCCATTTTAAATCCATTTCACAACCCGCTTTCAAAAAAAGCCGTTTATTCTGTCTGTACACGTATAGATGTCAAGCAAAAAAAATCGTTCAAATGGATTTGAAAGCAGTCAAAATGGATATTTTCCTCCTTGAACTATGATAACTGAAATACTTTCGCGATTACAGTTTCTTCCTTTATTTCGTACAAGGAAGTAAAAACAGACGCGAAAGTCGTCCAGAGTTAAAAGATTCAAAACCGTGTTCCCTTAAACGTTCTGAAGATCGTCAACTCGATATCCTTTTATTGTAGATTTCAACCTCGTGAAAAGAAAAAAGGTAGCATGGTGCGAGATATGGATTGAAAGACGCATGCGGAATTGTTCGATTTTTTTATGCAATTATTTATTTTTGGCCATATATTCAGTTACTAAATGTGATGAATGAATTGTGCACTGTAATGTTGCGTAATCCAACCTCTTTTCACTAAATCTAACCTTAAATAGGAAGCAAACGTTTAAAATTAACATTTGGGCGAACAGAGATGGAATATCCTCCCTCTCTTCAGCCGATTCTCGATTACTTCTATCATAATAAAGAATAAATTTTCTAATAAATTTTTAGAATATTATTATCATTAGAATAAGTATTCTACTAATATTCCAATAAAAAGGCGGGACCTAGAGTCAGCAATTTTTAAACACACGTAATCCTTCACCTGAACATATGCATCTCGAAGCCCGAATTTCTTTTTTATTTATTTCAAATTTTCTTGCAAATTCTATGAAATTTTGATTAACAAACCCAGCAAAGTGTAGCTTATTTATTTTTTAAACTTTATCTGAAAAGTCAGCGATTTTAATTCAATGTATTACCATTCGGGAAAGATATATGTATGTTTCAAATTTAATTAGAAAATTTAGCGATCTAAAAGAAGTATGTTGCCATTCTCCAAAGTGCAAGATATCTGTCTTTCGAATTTAATAAACAAGCTTAGGGATTTAAAAGAAATGTATCGCCGTTGCCCGAAATAAAATATTTTACCTTCCACGCGGCAGTGTATTGTCGTTCGGTAAAACGCGAGATATCTAATTTTTGTATAATTAAAAGCAATAGACGACATTTTTCATCTCTTATTAATATTAATTACTACTTGGACTAAACAGAATCATTTTGTTAATGGCCGGGCGCTTTATTTAATAGCCATTAGCTTTACGCCACTGCAAGTGCCGGAAGTGGTGACCATTTCGTTATGGAAGCACCTAAAAGGTGGCCACCGTTACCTGATATGAAGAGACGGATAGTTACAAATATGCCTTAGCCAGGACTCGAGGCCGGGCCCATCGCTACAGCAGTCAGGGTCACTAACCACTATACCAGCTGGGAGCGGCGTATATAGAATCATTATATATATTTATAGTGACTGTTTTAGGCCGCTGGCTTGCAGACGTCTAGTCTTCGAAACAACCAACCCAATCACATAGACCTGCCTGCGATAAACAATGTTCACCGTATATATTATGCAATTTGGATGGTTTTTCGACCAGTTTAATGAAAAATTTAGTGACAGTTCGCTGCTGGATTTTTGTATCAGCTACTTGTGCGACAAATTTTCAGAGGTATGAATCTCTATCACTGCCCCCTCGGATGCTACTGCCGTGCAACTTTGCGATGTGGTGCGTCGCTTTGCTAATATATGCTATCAAGAACAATCATCTCAGAAAAAAAAATCATAAATCTAATGGACTTCCTGTCCACAAGAGGCACTGAGTTATGCAACACAGCACAGAATAGCATAACAAAGATATTACCTCAAACATCGCATGTAAACAGAACGGAAGCTGTCCTCCATAGCATGTAACAGCGAAAGGCGCCAGCTGTGAAAACATCAATGTAAAAAAATTTAATTGTTTCTTCCCAGATCTGACAAACACCTGGTTAAGATGCGATGTAATATCTACTGGAAGAGGCTGCTCGCGATGTTGAACGCGCCAGATACAACGCATTGGAAACAACGCTAAGCGGGGCCCCTTGTGGAGTATAATTATTTGGATAATTAGTGTGCCTGACAAAATGCACATTGCCAATTATTAAAATATGGGTGTCCACACTTCACTAAATCCATATCCATATATCATTAGAGATACAAGGTAGGCTAGCAACTCTGTAGTACCGCAGGTGACTGAGGTACTTCTGTACCTAGTTAACTGTTTTAAGATTCCGTCCCAATTTATGGGAAAACAGCCCGTCCTATTTCTTTTAACCTCTAGCTTTTGTGTCGTCGTGTATTTTGTGCACCTCCCCCCCGCACCGACGCTACACGAGTTTGCAAAAACTCGTCTTCTCCAGGATTCGAAACCTGGCCCTTTGGTAGGCAGTTAGTATCAGTAATCATTATACCAGGTGCGTGGCGCTATGCGCAGACAGGTTTGTCTAATGTTGCCAATTCAGGAGCTATTTAATTTTCATACCTCGTATTAAGCATATGTCTAACGAAAGTGGTTTCCCCCCTTCTCTATGATCAGTAGTTGATTTATAGAGGAGAGGAAAGAATTTTACCGTTATTTAAAAGGAGCTTAGAATTTTTCTAACACTCGTACACTATTTTTCTTTCAATCCATAGTGATTTGGGGCCATCTGGAACGCTCTAGTGATTAATAAATCCGCTTCTGTTTTCTACATGTTTTGCTTCGGTATGTAACATTCTGAGATAACTGACTAAGAACTAAATAATTAGTATGTGGCATGTATCACTGCTGTAATTAAAACAGCGCTTCATTACGAAACATGACGCCGCGCGCAGGTGTTGAAATCGGATCTATAAATAACAAGCAACAGAACGCGCGAGTTGTGCAAGATTTTTTCACCCTTTTTTTCCTCTTACGTTTTCAGTCTCGTTGTATGTATTACTTTTCCGTGCGATCATTAACTGTCCGTGACATCACGTGTGCGGTTGACCTTGAGAAGCGAGGGCCTTGGATCACGTGATAATACGTTCGCCGATGAGGTCGAACGTTTGATCATTTAAATTTTTTTTTTTATACCCAGTGCAGCGAGCACAGTTTTGTTTATTTATTCATTTATTTATTTATTTTTACAGCCCAACTTTTCTCCCTTCCCCTCTCTGCTTCTTTTTCTCCGCCCTTATCACCATCGGTGCTGTAACAAAGAGAAGATACTGCAACACCCTGCAGCGGTGTGTAAGTGCTGTCGAATTTATTGCGGAGATTAACGCTTTTACCGTTGTCATATGAGATAGTGATTTCTGGAGTACATCTCACAGACGACCGATGGCATTGCGGTAATGGATTGGGAAGAATAGTAAAAATAATTAGCCCGCAATGTTCCTTCCTTATGGATTCTGCAGTAACAAAAAATGTAACTGATAATAATCAGAACTAAAATTCTGTCGGAACTTGCTTCCGTAACTTAGCAATATTTTAAAATAAAATCGTGATTTCAGCTGGAGCAATAGAAGCTTTGGTGTTTGAGATTATTCTTTATCATTCATTTAACGCAATTATTTTTCATTTTACCTCTTTACATTTGAATCCATATTTATTATATTTTTATTTTTTTATCCACGTTTCTTGATAGGGATCTATTGTTTTTCATTTTATTTAATTATTTATCATTAATTTAATTATTCATTTTTATGTGCTTATTTTATTTTACTCAATCAGTGTTATACTCCTTTCTCATGTTAATCATCTTACTTAGAAATAGAGGATCACATTGGACAAAAAGCCAATACGACACATTCCTGTGTGATATTTAGGGTAATCTTAACTACCACAGAAATCATGCTTGTTATTAATCACGATACTAAACGCGAAAACATAGTTCCAAATACATGTCATTTGCTAATAAATATTAATTTTCGAAAATTAAAATTACAGTGTTAAAATTTAGTTCAAACAAGCATAAAAGCAAACAAAAAAATCGGTTAAGTCATTTTGTTTGAAAAGAGTTTGATATTACCATGGCGTTGTTTTTGCGGTGATGAATGCTGAGGAATTGTTGTGTACGACGTGGAAGTTTTAATGCTTCATCAAAAGAAAAAAGGGTACGGTTCAGAACAAGTTTTCCAACATCTCCGACACAAACGGAATCTTATTAATGACCCATCTTCCACTCCATTTCCATCGAAAGCGCGGGAAAAGGCGTTCCGAATCCTATTTCTCCTCTTTCGACCAAGCTCTACAACTTCCACGTTCAGCATTCATTTCTATCTGCGTTCACCACCGTAGCGAAGACGTAGATTGCAAGCCACTTTCTCTATTTTCAAACGATTATGTACGCTTTTAACAATTTGATATATTTTTATGACTACAGAGAATTTTGCATCGTAATAAAGGCACAGAAAGTTACATTTGTTTCCCCTCTAGAGTCATGATCATTCACAGTACCAAACGCGTTTTATTAAAATTTTAAACCTTCCTCTGAGAAATGCCATAATTTGAAAAATAAATATATCCAGGAAATAAGTTTAAAAAAAATAAAGCCATAACATACGTAAGAGGATATACGGAACTTTAACTTCTCAAGCCTAATTGCGCAAGACGAATACTACAATGACAGCAAGCAACGCGAAAAAAGGAATACCGTAAAATAATTCCTTCAAACCTTCTCTTAGTGAATGACTACTTTCAAGTAAATGATAATGTAAGATGAATAAAAATAAACTAAATGAATAAACGAGCTAAGTGTACGAAACTACGCCATGAAACACAGGTTATCTACAAGAGTTAAAAGAAGAATAAGATAATATAACTATATGAAGCCTTTTGAAATAAGCAAAATAAATATGTAACGCATTCTAACCGATAAAAAATATCAGATTTTCGTAGAAACAAAAATTTAAAAAAAAAGCAGAAAACGTAAACGCGAGTTTATCACTGCGCAAATTGTTATCGAACAATCGAAAGACGAAATAAAACAATTCTAGAACTTAGACTTTCCAACTAATTCTTAGTTTAGTTATTTCACTAAATATTTGGCCCATAATTCTTATGTGCAGACGATCGACAGAATAATGTGAACTGTTTGTTGATGAATAATTAGTTTAACTAAAAAGAAGTTTGACTATTTCAGCATTTAAAAGAAAGGAAATTCGAACTGGAATACATATGAGTCAGAGAACCTCAATAAGAAAAAGACATTTTGTTCTCTGCCGCGACCTCAAAATTAACATTCTAGATTTGGTGCTCTCCCCCTAAATTAATTTGTTCTCCCAAATTCGAGATCTTTCTATCGTTATATAACGCTACGTGTAAAGGGCAACAAAAACTAAAAAAACTAAAATTAACCCGAGATCTTTCTATCGTTATATAACGCTACGTGTAAAGGGCAACAAAAACTAAAATTAGCCAATCACAGATTAGCTGTGCATTTGAATCCATGTTTAGATTCATCAGATTCAGTATAAATACTCTCGGCACAATAATTACGTCATTTTTTAAACTGCATTCCTTTCTCTAGCTTCCGCCATTGCTAACGTGTCTTCTATGCTCCGCTTGTCGGCCTAAAATGATGTCGCCACATTAACCTGTGTAAATTGTATATAAGAAATTATCGTAATTGTTATGATTAAAGAGTATAACGTCTACGAGGAATTATTCTAGTGTGCCTGGAAATCTGAAAATAAAGATGATCTGAACTTAATTTGGTATCAATTTCTTCCTCTCGCCCTGCCACTCTGCCATCACGACTACGCATTAATATCACACACATACGCACACACACACATATATATACATATATATATATATATTTGGCGGGCACTAGCCGTTTTAGGCTTTGGCCACTACTAAGGCCGGAAACATTGGTCATTTTATTATGGAGGCACCGAATAGGCTACCATCGTTACCTCCTATGAAGGGACAGGCAATACCTCCTACGGGATTCGAACGTGGGCCTTCGGTACGGCAGTTAGAGTCACTAACCTCTTTCCCGTTTGGGCGGCATATTGAGAATAATTTGTACCATGAGATGAGCATGGTTCTGTAGATGTCCATGTTTCGATTAGAAGTCAGTTCTTCTGAATGATGGAAGTACCTAATGTGCATCATAAAGTAAACCATAACAGATTACCTTCGCGTTCGAAGTTTGAAACTCAATTATTATAATTTTATTCAGGGGAAGGGTGTTTCCAAGAATAAAATTTCTCTATAGTGGAGAAAGAAATGGATAATGATTCGTTGGACCAAACTGTATAATGGCAGTCGTAAACGGTTCACTCTGTTGTCACTATGACTTTTATGGTTCCGGTGCATGTAATCAGTGATGGTGCATGGAATCAATGATTTATCTATTCTTCCTCTTCTTTGCTTACTGGATAGCTTTCCTGCTATTTGCCAACAGCCTAAACGCACAAAATGTCGATATGCAATATTACCAGACAGTGCGGTTTTTCGCAAATGTGACTACTTTTGACAAACCCGTGCGACTAAAATTTATGTGTGCGTGATTTTGGGAAATTTTTCTACTCCGTGATTTCCTTGTGTTACTTTTTGCGATTTAAAAATTTTTAACATATCGTAAAACGCTCATATGTTAAAATAATGCATCAAATAAAATTAATTTGTAATACATAAAAAAATAAACAATTTATTTAGGCTTAAATAAACGTTGAGATAATCAAAATCTCATAAAGTTAAATATGTAAACCAAGCAGAATGGAAAATTCGCAAAGATTAGAAAAAGGAACTGGCAAAAAAAAAAAAAAAAATAGCACAAAAACGCTAGCAATCCAAACTTGAAAGGCGTACTTAACAATGGATATATATGAACAAATTAATTTAAAAATAAAATTCTAAATTAACTCAGAATTAATGAAAAGTAAAAAATGAATGTTTAAGCAAGGCATAATTAGCTTACAGTTTTAAAATTTTCGTCAAAACTAAGATGCGTAATTAAAACGACTAAGAATCGAATTACAATTCGTTAACTTAGAAAGTAATGAAGACTGAATTCGTGATGAGGTCAGAGGTCATATGAGCAAACGTAACTATGACATCATCAAAATCACGTAATGTTTGACGTCATGTGCTACTTTTTGCGACTTTTCGATTCTTCTGCTGCCAATTTAGTTGAGAAATTTCTGGCAATACTGCCAAAAATAATAACAGTATGAAGTTCACGCCAAAAAATCTTCCAACATCTCTTAGCTCTATAACTTTATCAAATTTTCTCAAATGATAGTTTCTTGTACCATTTGTTCTTTAGCTACTTTTTTTTATTTTATTTATTTTCATGTACTAATTGAATTAATCTGCATGTATGTATGCATGTTTCTCATATTTTGAGGGGATAAAAAAACGACAGTACTTAGAAAGCTACCAAATTTTGAATAACATTGTGCTCCACCCGAATATGTGCACTTGGAAGCCAGAATTTTGAATTTTATATTTCATATTTTGTAAGCGAGTATTGGCAACACTGCATGGAATAAAATATTTTTGTCTCCAGAGCGCGAGACTGTCGGAAATTGTAAAGATATGCTGTTTTTAAATATTTCGTGATTTTCTGGTGAATTGAAATTTACGTGACGTAAGTGCAAAGAACGTAATATCTAATAAATAAAGTTCACAAAATATTAATTATAAAAGGACACAAAAAAGTTTTGTATTAGGATCGTTGAAGAGAAAAAACTTTTTATTTCGAAATATATTGTTGCAACTGCTCGCTTTCAAACCATTGAGTTTGTTAATAAAACGTTCATTAAAGTTTCACAAAATATGAAATAAGTAATGAAACAAATTAGAAATTCAAAATTTGGGTTTCCAGGTATCCATATTGGGGTGGAAGAATACTTTATTCAAAATTTGATGGCTCTAGATACCGCCGTTTCTTCAAAATGCACACATACGCACAGATTCTTCATTATTTAATTTCTTTAAAAATAATACAAAACGATTAATATTTGGTGGCAACAATGTGAGAAGTGATTCGTCCTTTATAGTAAGCAAACGTAAAATCCCATTTCGAGACTAATAGCCAAAAAGAAGCTATGTTTGAAGAATAAAATTTTAGTTATCACTGAAGACGTTCCCATTTCAAATTCATGTTGAATTCATTCTTCTTATTTTTTTGATAAAGGAATTAAAATAAAAGGTAGATAGAGGAATAGTAGATAATAGAAAGCAGATAAAGGAATTTAAAAATAAATTGGCCAGAGCCTTGGAAACTACTCGTATATTCTACGTTAAAATTGTAAAAGGTTAGACTGATTGATTATGAGAAAAAGTACCTCGAGGGCTTTTTTTCCTATGAGGAGGGATATCTTCATGGAGGATATTTTAAAGTAAACTGGCTTGTAATCCCACTGCGTGCGAAAACTCATGAAAACTCCCATGCAGCTAATTCGCCAAGATATGTACTCGAGTCGAACTAGCAGTGTTCATTCATCCTACACTATGTTGAGCACTCTGAAATTGCTCAAAAATAAAATGAACGTTTGTTCAAATATTTATGTCGAAGTATTATAAGCATTCGGATTATTATTCGGCAGCTGGAATTGAAATTTTCTGCTCTACGAAAAGCATAGATTTAATCCAAATTTTCAATTTTTTAAATTTTCCTGAATTCATTTTCAAGGCTTCAGAATTCATCGTTTCTAAAATTATGCAAACGAGCCCTAGAGAAAAGTGTAATCCCATTATTACATTATAATCACAAACGGTAACGCGAGTAATAGAATGTGCCGCTTTGATTTGATTTGCGCGGTTCCATCAGTCATAAAGTCGGAACGGTATCGTGCAATATAACAAACGAAAGCCAGTTATGCTCCTTATACATATTGCTCACAGATAACTCAGGTGTATACTATGGCATGATTTTAACTTTTGCTCTTCAGAATGCGCAATTTTGTGACATATTTACATATTTCATTTGTGGATTAATAATAACAAAGACTTTTTTAAAGACGAAAATTGGGTTAAGAAGGATACATAAGATTGCGGCGGATCGCACAAGGACAGGAAATTCAGTTGTGCTGTCTCTTCACAAATCGCGATATTTGTACTGTATTTGTGCGATACTTGTGCATACTCTTTCATCGCAGTAGAAATAACTTGTGCAATAATGCCTCCACTTGACATTACAAGAGTCATAATTTCAGGGTCAGTGTGGACATTTTAGTGATTTGCATTGTGTCTGTCATCAACGCCTCTCTAATTCAGGGAGCTGAGTAACCAATGACCTTTTAGCTTTTCTGACATAACTTTCAACTATAACGAATCAGAGTATGCAAAATACGACAGAGAATTTAAAAGGGCATAACTAATTCAGTTTGCAAACTGTTTCAGACAAAGCAAGATCACAGACCTCTCTAAAACTCTGAATTAGAGAGATTCTTGCGACAAACAAGACCCTCACATAATGAGGACAAAACTTAACCTCCAAATAATCGTTCCCTTGCAATCAATACTAATTGTCAATTGTCGACTGGTGAGCATATTTTTTGCAGGGAAGGAAGTGTGTTCTAAGTGTAGAACATAACATATCAGTCTTAGTCTATGTTAAAATTAGATATAGGAAATGAATAATGTTGAAGTGAAATTAAAATTATATACATTTCAATGCCATGCATATAATGTGAATCTCAAATCTAGTTTCCTGCGATGTGATATTTTTGGAATGTAAATATCAGGCTCTGGTATATTGATATATATATATAAAATTTAAATATAACATGAAGTCCTACATTTGAGTATAAAACTAAAAAATGTTAGATATATGACAAAATAAACATACATTTTCTTCAAATATTATGGAATATTTATCCCTGACTTAAGGGAACATAAAGTACCCTATTTTACACTGACATGAATGAAAACTAAGTTTTTTATCACATATCTTCTACTAAAAAATTTTCTTTTGGCCCTTGGTTTAGTTTGGTTTATTTAATTATGGCAAAGCAATAAAGTGCTATCTCCTTAACAGGAGGGATGGTTTCGTGGAAGACGTTCAAAGGGAAGCTGGCTCTTATACACATTACACTTGAGGAAAACCTTGAAAGTGCCCACGCAGCGAGCGCATTCGACAGGATTTGAACCACAGACTGAACTGCTAGTGTTCATCGGCTTTATCGCTCGGGTGCTGTGGTCTGACCTTCGGTCCTATTAAACTGAAATTCATCTATATTTATAAAGGGCCCATCAGAAAAATGCAGACACTTTAAGTAAGAAAATTCTTGTGCTTTACTATTGAACTTAATTATAAGTTAATCAAATAATACATATCAGAGATAAAGCTTGGTATAATATAATCTTCCTGAATATGTACCTGTATAGTTACTTAGGTTACTCAAAGTGTTACAGCGGTAGCCATTCGCAGCTACACACATAGAACAATACTGAGCAGTTATTTGAACAATGCTGGCCGATGTGTCTGAGGGGACTGCTGCACATTCTGCCATAACGTTTTGATGAAAGCCCTCTAGCCTAACCGATTTCCTGTACAACAGAACATACCTCAAAGTCCTCCTAATCCATTTTGGTTCACTGTTGTGCTATATACGTGACATTACCGACATGTTAAGGGAATACCATACTACATATTGTAAAGATAATTCAACTTTGAAACAAATATACAGATATCATCTGTTAAAGTCTGTATGTATTTTTCTGACAGATCCTGTATGTAAAGTTGTACCTTTCATTAATCCCACCTATTAATTAACTTAGGGGTATTACTGTACACATTATATATGAAACTGAACTGATAAATTTTCATATGTTTCTTTCTGTTTGCTTTTCACATGTATTTTTAATAGTTTTATTTTTGATGTTGCTTTACATGATGTCAATTTAAACATAAGAAAGCAGAGAACAAAAGAAATTCACACTGAAACTAAATTTAAAATTAGTCTGAAGATTAATGATGATGTAAAATAAGTAGTGTTTACCAAAATGACATAAGAGGGCAAATAAATAATTAGTATATTCAGATTTTACTTACGAGTAAAAATTTTATATTCAAAGCATTAAAAATGCACATAGAAAAGCACATATTACAATGTTATTAATTTATTACTTGCAACCACAATAGAACTCAACAAATTTTTTAAATGTGCCCAACTCTGGCAATCATGCTCATAACAATCCTTTAATAGGGCAATGTCGCCATTTTCGTATTCATTCTTTAGGTTGTATTCAAAGTTTCAACAATTTTTATAAACAAATTGTGATATTTTTTGCCTTAATTTTAAAATATGCGCTTCGGATTTGCCAACAATGCAAGAAACTACGGTGAAATATCTACAGGAATACAAAATTTTGCCTTTTCTAAAGAGAACAAGGAAATGGATTTGGTAGATAGTCGACGCTGCTGAGGTTTGAGCGATTCCGAGTCTCTGAAATTCTTTGTTTTTTCAAGCAAAAAACAGATCGCTTGGGAAAAAGAAAGATTTGGAGTTGTACGTGTTTTATTTAATGTATTATGTCACCTTATTTAAAAATTAAAATTTATATTTTAAATTGCTAAAGTACGTTTTCTTTTCATAATTTGATAATGCTAGTCATATTATGATAAATATAAAAAAGTTGGGTATTTAAGAAAAGTTGTGAAAACCATCAACTTGCACCCAATGAGTAACTTTTACCTTTTCATGTGTTAAATTCAAATTGAGCCAAGGTGAATGTGTTAAAACGTAAGTACCATTAATTTTACGGGCAGTACACTGTATTCTTTTATGTAATTGTAATATTTAGTTTGTTCTAAAATTATGTAGAGACAATAATTTGCTTAAGATAGAAATTTTTCAATGTTACAAGTTCACATTTTGGTTAATTTTTTATGTGATGAAAAGCAGCACGTTAAAAATTTTAAAACGAATATTTTGGAGTTCTTAAATTTTGTAATAGTTCTAAGCATTAGTTTTTTAATTACTCGATAACCATTCCAGAAATAAATAGTTTAATTCTGTATACTGGAAAAAAATCATTTCTGACTGGCATAAAAATCAGAATTTTGAAACAGTAGTAGAAAAATCATTAAAAATACTTATTTTAAAACTGTAATGCAATAAAAACTTGTTAGCATGAAATATCTGAGAAAAAGATAACTTGTGCAATTATTAAATTCACACTTATGATTATTATGTATATACAGTCATTCTTACGTAAATAAATGTTACATGATATCTTAAACCTCTGCTTTTTAACCTTTATCTATTGATCTGGGAATTAGATTTTTTCACTATAATAAATAAATAAGTTTTAATAAATGTATTATAAACGTCAATATGTTTGTTTTCTGTAACATATACTTTGAACATTTTAATCAAATAATTTTTTCCTCCTCAATTTTTTATCAATAATGTGTGTATATATTTTACTTACGATAAAGACAAATTAACATTTAAAAATGAATTATAGACTGCAAGTATTTTGCAAAAGAAGATATTACAAAAGGAAATTACTGCAATTCATAGAACTATAAAAATAACTAAAATGTGATAATTAGTTCTTATTTGTTAAGAATGGATATTAAATTACGGATAACAGAATGGACTTCTAAATGTGAAGCACTTATAGGAACAATAATACTAATTCATAATATTCGGATCTTGATTTCAGTACTTAACGTAAATACAAAGCATTATTGACAGCTTAGTTCAACTCATATTAAATAGTTACTACATGATCTAAAGTCCAATTTATTTATTACAAGATAATGATACTATATAGTCTGGATTTTAATTCAAAACTCTTTTCACATATCTTTAAATGACCTAATTTTAACCGGTACTCTTCTGTTATCGAGATACGATTCAGAGATGTATGTATGTATGTATGTATCCACATGTGCTTTTGGTTTCAGTTCAGTTAAGTATGGCAAAGCACACTAGGGCTGTCTGCCTATGGGAAGGGATGCCTTTGTGGAGGACTTTCTAAAGGAAACCGGCTGGTATATACTTTACAAATAGGGAAAACCACGCAAATGCCCATGAAGCCAGCCCATTTGCCTGGATTCGAACTCAGTATTCAAAGATTTTACTGCTCGGCCACTGGTGGGCCTATGTACATGTGTATATTTGTGTGTGTATACACACATATACATGAATACATACATGCAAACATTTCTGACATGAGTGAATTCGGTCCCTATAACATAATAGTACCTTTTAACCATAAATCTTACAGTTTCGATTAATTTTAATAATGTCATCACTAACACATCTTATTAGATGCATCAATAATACATCTTATTATCATTAATTTTTTACTAACAATTCAATTTCAATTACTATCAGTTAATTCATGACTCGTACAGATATAATATATACAAATAAATTGTTTCAATATAAAGATCACAATGTAAGTTGCATAGCATATTTACAATGATTATTAATTACTCATACATATAATGTATCAAGTCAGGCAGTAAATTGTAAAAAAATATTTTTAATGAATTTCGAAATAATTGAATAATAATCTGCATATCATTAGATTTGTACTTCACAGTTAAAACACATACTAATGTTAGAAAACCAATATCAATTGCTTCTTCTAAAAGAAATGCCGGTTTATGACACTTTTTATCGAATTTAATCATCAGCGGAACTCCAGTTAATCAGTCTTTAATATGCCAAAATGCAAAATTTGAAATGTTAGTTTAAGTTTTTTAATTCATTCAGTTTTGGCTCATGTAAACATTGTATTTGACTAGATGTAAAGGACTATAAACACACATTCAAGCAATTCACTTCCTGGAAATAAAAGTATACTTATATTGGCAATAAAAACATTACTTCATTTCAGCGTTATACCTTAGAATATAGCATGGGGGGTAATGCTACCTCATTGTTAGGCATTTTCAATAGTCTTGAAATATCATAACTGGTAACATATTACTAAATTCAGTTCTTGCTAAATTATGTTCAGCATCGTTTAGCATTTGTAGTTTTATAGCTAAATTAGATTTCAGCAGGTCACTTGGCACTAAAATAATTATTCAGTATTATTTTCTCTATATTTCGACAAAACAATGAACTTCATTTCTAAGACTGCGTACTAAACAAAAATTCCAAATATCATACATGCTTTACCAGAACCATAATGTCAGTAAATAGTGATTTAATCTCTACAGACATGCATATCCAATAGTCTTGAAATATCAGAGCTGGTAGCATATCTTAAATACATTCAGTTCTTATTAAAAAAAGTTTGCATCATTTAACATTAGCATTCTGACTTGGAAATTTATTTGTGCTGGAGTACTTGCTGACAGCTCCCGGAGTAGACTTTAGGATTTGTTCAGCGCATCGCATCGCGACAATCGGTAAGTTAGTTTTGGTGTCTTTAACGAATGAATCATGATGGACTTGCTTTATTTTAAGAAACGTCAGGTTTAACTTTTAATATGGCAGACTTTGATTTGTTTAGAAATTCTAATTATTTAGATAATTTGATTGAAAAAGGCTCGTTAGAGGAAATTCAAATCCAACTAACTCAATTGCAAATTTATCGCAATCAAATAGTTAATGAATCTGTTCAGGTTACTCCTGATATCTTCAATTTAATTAACAATGCTATAGACAAACTTACTGACGCTTTTGCTAATAAGTTGTCTAAGGATAAAGAACTTACCCAAAATGTTAAACAAGCTTTAACTAAAATGCAAACCAAAGAAAAACCTAAAACCAAGAATGACGCAGGATGGATTAGTCCTAAAAAGACTCACAAACGTTCGCTAAGTAATAGCAGTAATACTTCAACCATTTCAACAAAAAATCGGTTTGTTCATCTCACTGATGATGATGACATGGACGTAAACAATGAACTAACTCAAGTTCTAAATTCCCAACCAAATAATGAGGAAAATTTTGTTAAACCGCTGAAAACGGCAAAAAGAATACCGCCAATAATAATATCTGAAATAACTAACTGGAAACCGCTAAGAGATCAACTTAAGAAAATCGTGTCAACATTCGAAAGCAATTGTAAAGGTGGGGATATTCACCTAAAGGTTAAATCCCCAGACGACTACCGAAATATAACAAGATTCCTTGATGAAAGCCAAATACCGTATCATACTTTTCCTCTCCCACACGAGAAACCAATTAGAGCGGTAATCAAAAAACTACCCGGCCATACGCTACCTGAAGACATAATGGATGAACTAAAATCACTAAACATACCGGTTAAAACGGTTCGGCAGGTAACAAAAAAGACAGAAACAGAAATAATCAAATTACCAACCTACGTCGTAGAAGTTGAACGCAGCGCCGAAGGCAAAAAAGTTTTTGACCTAACTCATATTTTGGATCTTGGTATCCAGGTGTGCACTTTTAAGCCATCCCCAGGACACAAACAGTGTCACAAATGCCAGCGTTACGGGCATTCTAAAAATCACTGCAAACATAATCCGAGATGTCTCAAATGTGGTGAAAACCATTTAACCTTTACCTGCAAAAAAGACAAAAATCTACCAGGCAAGTGTTGCCTATGCGGAGGTCAGCACGTTTCGTCATACCGTGGTTGCGCACGTCATCCCGACAATGTTAAAAAAGCTATCGAACAGCAGCAGCAGACGACTCCGAAGCAAACGATTCAATTTACACCTTCAACATCAAACCGGAATGCATGGGAAAAAGAATTTCCAGAATTACCGAAAACAAAAAACGCCGCTCAAAATTCTCTACCGACATCCAATCCTAAACAGAGCGAAAAAGACAACCCACTTAACTCCGCCTTCGAAATGTTTGCATGGATCCAAAATTTAATCGCAAAAGGAAAAGAATTCATAGATC
>KK116844.1:263988-279521 GCA_000611955.2 Stegodyphus mimosarum | reverse complement strand
AAAGGCAAAGAACTCATAGAACGCTTTTTAAAAGCTGAAACAATAATGGAGAAACTCCAAGTTGGCTTAGAAGCCTTCCAACAAATCTTTAATTATGGCCGTTAGACCAATTCCAAATATACAAAATGTTTACACGACTACTCAAAGTAGTTTAAATATCGCTTACGTAAATATGAACGGTTTACGTAACAAAAATCTTGAAATCCAAAAATTCTTATATGATCATGACATCGATCTTCTATTAATCGGCGAAACTCATCTCAGAGCTTCAGTTAAATTCAAAATCCAAGGCTATAAAACTTTCCGAAACGACAGACTGCATAATAGAGGCGGCGGAACGTTAATTCTCGCTAAAAATCATCTTCAAACAACCCGATTTGAAATAAACAACCGTACTTCTATAGAAAATAGAGCGATTATTGTACACTCACGTACAAACAACCCGATTGTCGTTATCGCAGTATATAATCAACCGCGACATATGTTAACTAATTTAGACATGGATTGTCTATTACAGAGTGACTATACGACAATCATCGCCGGTGATCTTAATGCCAAGCATCCAAATTGGCATTCCAGACGTATAAACACTAATGGAAACTTTCTTGTACAATATGCAATTGACAAAGATATAAAAATCTTTGGTCCTGAAGACCCCACTCACCGAGGAAATTTCGGATTACCAGATGTTCTTGATGTAGTTATTACTAAAAATACCTTACAAATTCCTTATCTACAAGTGATGAATGAACTTAGTTCAGATCATTTACCTGTTAAATTCACATATTATGGCTTTGAACAAAGAAAAATGTTAAAAAAGAATACAAATTGGGATGAATTTCAAAACTCTTTAGAAAAACTACCAGCACGTCCGGTTTTATCCGATATTCAGGACATTGAACTTCAAATTACCAAAATTAATGCAAGTATGAATTCGGCTCTTCATAATTCTACAACTTTCACGGAATACAAAAAACCAAAACTTCCAAATTATATTGTTGAAAAAATTAAAGAAAAGAACAGAATCGCTAAACTCTGGAGACGTTCGGGAGATCCTAGAATTAAAACCATCGTTAATAGAAAAATCCGTTAATTAAAAAGCCTTTTATCTAACTACCGCACTGAACAGTGGGAACCTTTACTCGATTCCTTTGATCATGATCAAAATGCTGTTTGGAGAATTGCTAAAAGTTTAAGAAATAAAGATTATAATATCGGACCAATTCAAACTAATAATGAATTATTGTACTCAGAAAAAGATATATCGGAAGCTTTGGCTGAACATCTTGCACTTGTATTTACTACTCCTAACATTAACGATGAAGAAACAGATGATGAAGTTGCTAAATTTATTAATAATCTTACTAACATGCCAGTTATAGATCATTTAACCCCTGCTTCTCCTAATGAAATTTCAACAATAATCAAAAAGCTTAAACCAAGAAAAGCACCAGGTTATGATGGGATTTCAAACAAAGCCTTAAAATATCTTCCACGAAATTATATTGTGCTTTTAACTAATATCATTAATGCTTGCTTAAGACTTAACTACTTTCCTGGTCAATGGAAGCATGCCAATATAACAGTGTTTGTAAAACCAGGTAAAAATCCTAAAGACCTGAATTCATATCGTCCAATAAGTCTGCTACCCAGTCTTGCTAAAGTTTTTGAACGCATTTTACAAAGTCGATTAATTAAACATCTAGATACCAAGAACATTATACGACAAGAACAATTCGGATTCAGGAAAGGACACAACACTGTCCTCCAATTGTTAAATTTCACAGAATTCATTGCTGAAGCCTTTACAAAAAATAATACTATAGCAAGCTGCTTTATTGATCTTGAAAAAGCTTTCGACAAGGTGTGGCATGAAGGTTTACTCTTCAAGCTACACCTTGCACGACTGCCAACAAATTTCATCACGCTCATACAAAGTTATCTGAAAAATCGTACCTTTCAGGTCAAAATTAATAATACTTTATCAAGTAAAAAGCGTATTAGAAGCGGAGTGGCCCAAGGAAGTGTCCTTGGCCCTTTTCTTTTCAACTTATTCACTAATGACATGCCTATTCCTCTGAATTCTAAAATTGTGAAATTTGCTGATGACACAGCTATTCTGACAAAATCCATGAAACCTCAACTTGCCATAGATAAACTTGAAGCAGCAGTAAACCAAATTACTCACTATTTCAACATTTGGCGTATGAAAATCAACCCCAGTAAATGTCAAATTCTGGTATTTAGAAGACACAAAAAATTTACTCCAATTACTATAAACATCAAAATTAATGAACAACCAATTCCAATTGTTAACTTTGTCAAATATCTAGGCGTTTATTTTGATTCACAACTATTATTCAAAGACCATGTTTCTCATGCAATACAAAAAGCTATTACTGCTAAAATTGCTATTAATGCTCTTATACACAAAAAATCCAAACTAAGCATTAACCTCAAAAGAAGAATATATTTGACGTTATTGCGACCAATTTTGCTTTATGCTGTTCCAGTATGGGCTACTGTATACAAAACTTATCGTAAAAAACTGCAAATATTCCAAAACAAACTTTTACGACAAATAACTGACTCGCCTTGGTTCGTGCGAAATCTACAACTTCACAAAGACTTGAAAATCAAACAAATAGCAGATGAAATCCTATCGACATGTCACAACTTCTACACAAGAATCGAACACTCTGAATTCTCACACATACGAGAACTTATTAACTATGATCCAACTATTGAAATTGCATCTAAACGACCAAGAGCCATCTTTCACAATACCAAATGGTAAACTGTAAATACTGTATATATATTGTACATAATAAAAAGTATAATATATTTTACAAATTATAAATTATAAATTTATTTATAATTTATCTAAATGAACTTTGCTCTCTCAACATGGACATGATCGGTTCCAGATCTCTTGCAAAGTCATGTAAATAGTGTATATAGTTAAATATTAAACATCTTTATTTATATTTAAACCGAGTGAAAATTTGTTCCAAGACTGTGCTTTAGTGTTCAAGAACAAACATTAAGAGATCCCTCTTAATAGTGAACAAAACAATTATAACTTAATAACTATTAAGTTACTAAACCACAGAATTTCCTTTTACTACTGTGCTTCTCATCTAACTCTGTGCCTTAATTCTTTAACTCTGTGTTCCATCTTTCTGTGCTTCAAGAATGTGTAAAATGTGCTCAAGAATTGTGTTTGTGTAATTTTCTATTAAAAAGTGCTACATTTAATCTAACTTTTCATCTTAGAAAAGTTTACTTAAACATTTTCAAATTAAGCAGCATACTGCATGGACAGTTTCTCTGTGGTGACCATGTCACATGACTCTACAAACCAATCATATTCTTCAAACTCACAAGTATTGAATACTTTTTCTAACGAGCCTTTACAATTAAATTTCAACTCTTTTTGACTTTAAATTATGAAAACTGCCATTTATTTTCAGCAAAAGATTCCTTCCTGCAAGATTATGCCATTTTTCTACCAATTTCGATTATGCCAAACGACGCTTATCACAGCAGTTCCAACTGAGTCTACTCTCCACCAATCACAGCTCGAACGGCTTTCTTAGCCCCTCCCACCATTCTCACATACTACGAGTATTTGCATTAGTTTCGCCGTGGACGGCGTGGCGGTATCGCCTTTATTTTATATTTTCCAACGCCTAAGGGCAAAAATATTCCAAAAGAAGTGGTCAAAGTAGATTTCTACTATATGCCGCTAAACCAGTAAAAGTGATAATGATAGTGATTTAACATTAGTAGTTTCACAACTAAATTACATTTCAATATGTTCATTACAGAGGACACACTTTTTCATCTTTATACTATTTACGTTTTAACCATAAAATGAAGTTAATTTCTAAGAAAGCATATTAAATCCAAAAACGAAATCAGATCACAGTTAATAATGCTTTAAATACTCACATAAAATGAAATGTATTATAAAGATTTCTGACACACACTATGTTAATTCATTGCAATGCAACTGTTGGCATTTTGATTCAGAATATTTACTGCATTAACTACTGACACAAATTAGCATTTCTAACCAAGAAAAGATAATTTTACTTGGTATAATTATCGCAGGTACATTTTACATATTTGATGATTTAAGTATTCTTCACTTAAAAGTTTCTAATTATCAATATGCAGAATAATTTGTAAACCACATTTTACATGCACTTCCAGCCATCAGTAACTTCCATCTCACTAGATCTAATTTTGTATGGGTACAGTAGGCTAATCCCTAATATTCCGAAACAAACATTAAATCGTTATATACAAATATATACGAATATATATAAACATTTTCATCTTGAAAAACTAAATGTACACTCACAGAACGCACTTCGTAACGCGGAATAGCAGAATGTAAACAAACGTCAGAAATGTGACATCACTCATGTGGGCGGAGTTAATGCTGACTCTTATCTGGACTGTCATTGGCCAAATTCAAGCCGTTGTCCTAGCAGTGTACATTTTGCTTATATGCTGCCCGGAGTGGTACCGGAGGTTAGAATCTCGGAAAAGGCATAAATATTTGAAAATGCATAGTGTCTTTGCGGCATGGGGGGCACTCTGAATATACGGCAAGCCGGAAGTCATCTCGTGTGGTTTGGTGGTAGGAAAGAGGGGTGAGAGTCCCTCAGACCCACCGGGGGTGCTCTACGTGAAAACGGGTGCAAGTAGAAGTCCAACCTCCTTAAGGCTCTGGCAACCATTTTTCTACGAAATACATGGACAAGACAACAACAATAGTTATCCCTTCGAATTATAATAAGGATACAAGCTTTTCTCGTCTGCCCTGTCGCTATTTAAGAGATCCTGTTGTTTCAACGCGTAACCATATTTGCGCTGTCTATGCAAATCCTCGCGCAGCACTTATTTTAGCAGTTATTGGTCCCAGATATATACATCCAACTACATGAAATGTTTTAAATGACGCAAACATTCATGCTTTGGCATTCTTAAATTTAAAAAAAATCAATTTTATAAAAATTACGAAAATAAACTATTTATATGCTCCGCCAGTTCCCAGAATTATACTCAGGAAAATGCCACATTCATGCTAAAAAACAAAATAGAAAAAGGGCGATTCACGTACTGTGCACTAGGAGGAAGAGGCACCCAGACCTGGCAAGCACGAGACTGTCTTAACACAGTTAAACGCCTCAACCCCTAGAAGCGATCCATGGAGGACTTAACCCCCCGGTCACCACAGGGGGCTAATTTTTGTTTCAAACAGTATAGATATAAGAACACAAAGTCAATGGTAGACAGCAGCATATCCACCTAAGAACGAAGAATATAGTTAGATATCAACCGTCTCCCAGTATTTACCAAAAGCAACCAAGCCCCCAAGGATAACCTTCGATATCAAACCATGTAACACCCCCACAGCAAGGGACAGACAAGATAGTACCATAGGATCCCTGCCGAGCCTGAACCATTCTCCGAATGAAGTGAAAAGTAATTATGTAACCCGCAGCCAAGAATGCCTAAGTACAGATTGTAGCCAAAAGCTTCACGGGTTTTCCGGCGTCGACCCCACGGGGGTTAGGGATTCACGTACAAAAAAATTGACCGAGATATTTTATTTTAAAGTTTCAGATAGACTTTCCCTATTATTACTGCACTGAATTTCTTGACACTTGGAAGGGCTCGTACTGTTTACACAATTTGCGCTAATAACGAGCCGCGATGCGTTCCGAATACTAATTGCATCAAAACAATCCGAAGTTCATTAGAATACTTAATCGAAAGGAGAAAAAATATCACCGAAGTTCACTTTCTTAAACGCCATGCCTTCTCACTGTCTTTTGGATTTTGGGGAAAACTTAATTTGCATGAAACGTCAACGCCACAGTCAGCCTCTGGCAGGAAATTCAATGCAGATCATGATCCTGAGGGGAAATAAAAACGTGATCAGATTTTCGGAGAACTATTTTTAATAAAGACAGTCAATGGGCATGCGTGATGCGGTGAGCACGTAGCCACCACTTTTTTCACAATGGCCGAGGATCCTAACGACTAAGGGAATTATTATACACCGGATATTTCTAATTTGCATTTATCTGGGAACTGGAAAGATGAAAAGATTTACGCACTACCAGTTGCTCTGTAGTATGCTTCAGTTGATGAATCCTTTGTCTACTCTTCCTCAAAAAATCAAACACTATACAAGTGACAAAAAACAAGCTAGTCATTCTGGCTTAATGTTATACTTATCACTGAGAAGTGAATCAAGCAAAAACGTAGTATTAATTTTTTTTCATTAGAAGCCATTAAATAGCACTTTATTATTCAGTTCCAAGCTCCAGTCACAGCCTATAACATAAAACAGATCAGAGGGTCAATCTATCATTCATGGTACAATACTGTACCCCTTGTGAATGTGCTAGAATGCTGTTACTACGTTTTTATTCCATTCAACAGTTGCATGGGATCTCACAGACTGGACTGTAGTTTCGCTGGAATTTATCGCTTTTAAGTTGATATGAACTTCAGATACAAAAGGTAAGACAAGAAAAATGGAATTTAAATATTAATTGGTTTAATATTTACCGACAGATAATTAAAATTATAATTAAAGTGATCGCCAGCCACTTCCAGGAACAAAAAAAAAGTTATAATACAAGTAGTCGAAATCCAGTACACTGGTTAAACACCTTTGGGACTTATCAAATAGATTTCTTATTTGTTTATTTAAATATGGCAAAGCAAACGACGGTTATCTGCCTAAGGGTACCCATGCTTTCTTAGAAGACGGTCTGGTTTATATTTCCCGTTTACATTTCGAGTCGAGCACAAAAACATCCATGCACCTAGCCCATTACAAGTTTACTATACTACAAGGTTCGCCCTTGTGTGAGGTCACTGACTCTGCTCCAAAGCAGCTATCCCTTTGTGGCTCCTTTCTCCAACTTCTGTAAATAAGTGACGTTAGCCCTGGGAAGAGCCTAAAGTTGTTTTTCTACTGTATCTTCTCTATTCGTAGAATTTGAGCATGTGCCAAACTACTACCATTCAAGGATCTTACCCACAAGTAATAGCAGAAATGGGCGGGACAGCAGAATTTCATCATTGGTCGTATAGAAAAGGAAATTATTCTGAGATTTTAAACTATATCGATTATTTTGAAGACAGGACTTAAACGGTATGTCTAAAAATAACAAAAAAATTTGATTTTGTTAGTGATTTTATAGCAAAACTAGATTTCGTGCAAGCATTTTAAAACAAATCGCTTGCAAAAATTTGCTTTACAACCAAAGTTATGGTAAAACGTCTTTCTAAACTTTCGCTATTTAAAGAACCGGACAGTTTGTTAACATTTACAATTCAGCAAATTCACCGCATTAAAACCTCTTGAATAATGCATAAAATGCTTTTGTATGCAATTTTACACACGTACATCGTTACGCATGACAAAAAAGTTAACTTATTAGTATACGTCTCTCTTTTGATGAATTGTATTAAAACATTTACAAAAATTATTAGAAACAATTATTAATAATATTAGAAACAATAAATAACAGAAAATCTCAGAGGTTTGGCCTATAATTATGGAATGTGATAATTTTGCTGTATTTGACACTGACAAAATTTTCTAACTAATTATATGTAATTTCTTTATTTCTCATAACTGTAAACAAGTAATTATATATATATATATATATATAAGCGGCTTATCTTACCTTGTCAACTGATAACTTACTTCATCAAATGGTTGCAACTTTCTTTGGGTCACAACACACACTAGTCCAATTGACATTTTTAAATGAACATTTAACAGAGGTTATCAACGGTTTTTACACACTATGAAAATGGACCACAGGAACATGAATATTTACACAAATCTGTCACAATAATGAAAAATTAAAAAAAAAAAAAATCTGAAAGCTTTCAGATTTTACATTACGCCCAAAGAGATGTTTTTTAACGTTTTGTGTGTTACATTTATTTATTAAATATCATGTTCTTCGCACTTAAACCATAAACCATAAAACCATTAATCGAACAGCAATATCGCAAAATATTTAAAACAGCATATCTTTAGAATTTCCTATAGGCAGCCTCTCGCGCTGGAGATAAAAATGTTTTTCCCCCTCCGCACAATGTTGCCATTGCTCGCTTTGAAATCGTTGAGTTTTTTAACCAAAAAGTCATAAATGCTTTACAAAATATGAAATAGATAATAAAAGAAATTCCAAATCTGTGCTCGCAGATGCCCATATTCAAATTTGATGACAGTAGGTACCGTTGTTTTATCAGAATGCGAGAAACATACGTACATTTATGTAGATTCTTCATTATTTAATTTCTTTAAATATAATGTAGGGCAATAACATTTGGTGGCAACAATTTCAAAAGTGATTCGCCATTTATAGTGAATCGACGCAAAATGCCAAAACGAAATTAATAGCCCTTCTGAGCTAATGCTCCTTTGGGCTAAAAAAATGTTATTTCATCTTTTTATCCTCGAACACATCTTTTTACGTCTAATGTTGTAATAGCGGCATCGTCTACGTTTGTTTTCTTCACAAAAACCGTCTGGAAAAGAAGTGTAGTGACATCTGTCGGTAGTGAAAGATCCCACATATATTATAAGCAAGCTTTATTACATATTTCATTTCTACTTGACTGCGAAATAGTCCATTGCGATTCAGCTGCCGACGGATTGTCCTATCGGCGAAACGGCGACGGTCGAAAGTCCTAGACACTTCATGCATTAGATTCTAATATTATATAGAATAAACGCAAAAGGATAAATAAAATAGTAACGCATAAAATATGAACTTGTTGAAGAAAAGTCTTACAAAATATAAAATCATTTAAAAGCATCTGAATTACTTGCTGTATCCTTAAAGAGATACTCGCATCTACAGACTGTAATAAATCGTAATATTACATAATTAAATCGACGGTTTTCTATAAGCACTGAAAATTTTCGGTTTAATGAATATACCATGTACAGAAACCTCTTTTACAAAAATGGGATTTTCAGACTTCCTTCTAAATTCAGTTGTCACAGCAAAATTACGGGAATCTTAAATGTAAAAGATAACACTAGTTTCAGTGTCGATAGTAAGAACAGCTTTTCTGAAATAATGAACAAATCTTTAAAAGGAATAAAATATTTATTAATGATAATTTAAATGTGGGTGACGCAGAATATACTTGCAATCACAGCTGATTCAAGCTTTTTATTTTTTGGCAAAGTTGAACCGTCGTAGTCAGCTAAACAAGTGCAAGACGTTGCATGGACCATTAACTTACATTTAAACTAATTCCCAATTTTATAACATAATTTAAAGAAGCAAGCGGAAAGAATGCTAGCAGGATGAAGAAGCTGAGAAGAAACGCGCATATTGCAATTTGGAGGTTAGATTAAGAATAATGGTCATGTTTTCGCTTTATGTCCTTGAATAATAGAGGTTTGGGTTTCCAAATTTTAATATCAATATCGGGTCAAAGATTTTATGCGTCATAGAAGTACATGCGTCACGGACATTATTTAAGAATCATATGATATATATACATACACACCAAAGAGCCTTTACATTATTACCACACTGTTAACAGCATGTAGAAACACCTTTAGCCCTCAAAACTGCCAGCACCCGGCGTGGCATTGACTCCACAAGGAGCTGATATGTTGTCTGAGGTATCTGGTACCAAGCGCTCACCAACTGGTCCTGCAATTCCCGCACATTGCAAGGAGGTAGCGTGGCAGCACGAATTAGGTTTTCCAGGTGGGACCACAAATGCTCTACTGGATTAATGTCAGGTGAATTTGGAGGTCAAGACACGATTTGAAAGTCACTGGAATGTTCCTCGAACCACTCCCTAACGATTCGATCCCTATGACATGGTGCGTTATCCTGCTGGTAAACACGATCCCCCGCCAGAAATACTGTTGTTATGAATGGATGAACCTGGTCTGCAGCGATGTTCACGTAGCGCGCAGACGTCAGGGATTGCTCTTTGGGGATTACGGATCCTAATGTACCCCATGAAAACATTGCCCGCACCATAATTACTCGAGCCACCGACTTGTCTCCGTCCAACTGTGCATCCGGGAGCCAGGGTTTCCTTTGGAAAATCGGCGTATTAGCACACGCCCGTCGATGTAATGGACCAAAGAACGTGATTCTTCGGACCATGCAACCTTCTTTCATTCTTCTAATGTCCAATTCCGATGTTTCTTGGACCTTTGCAGACGCAGCTGGCGATGACGTGCCGTCAGTGCAGGAATATGCTACAGCCTCCTGCTGCGTAGGCCCATGCGCAACAATGTACGCTGCAGAGTGTGTTGAGAAACACTTCTTTGAGTCCCCACTGTTGTAGCTGGTGGTAATTTCGAGTATTGTAGCTCTTCGGTAACCGCGAATAATGCCTAGTAATCTCTGCTCTCCTCTGGAATCAATATGCCGTCGACGACACACTGCTGGACAGCGACTTGTCGTTTCACCATCCATACACCACTTTTGATATGTGATCACAACAACTGCACGTGAACAGCCCACTAAACGGGCCGTTTCTGGTATTGATGTCCCCAGTCGCCAAGCCATAACGATTTGACCTTTATCGAAGACTGATAAATCAGCTGCTTTGCTCATTATGTCGCAGATCGCCCTATCTTTGGAAAGACAATGCAGAGCCGCTTTTTTGTTATTCCAAAGTCACCCGCGCACGCGCAGTGATTTTGTTTCTGGGCAAGCTCTTGTTATAGATGGAGGGAGGTCATAATGTAATGGCTCTTCGGTGTATATATTTATATACTTACTTATTTATTTTCAAAGCCAAGGTAATTAGAATTCAAGCCACTAGTTTTCCATTCTATCAATATTTTTAAGAACACAATTATAAGCCTAAAATTCCAAACATTTGCCAAAACAGTCACCAACGACACCATTCCTTTCACTTAGACGACACTCAACTACAATAAGAGCCTAGAATTGAAGCTTCGGAATTAATACGTTATTTCTAGGCCTTTGTCTTATTTACTTTGGTGCTGTACATTTTTTTTGACCTTATCATAAGTCTAGAGGAATGGTAAGTCATTAAAATATTTGGGTTCTGAAGAACAGCTGCGCCTTCATTTGCTAGAAAATTAGCCTTCTCTTAAACCTCATCTCTGAAAGGAGTAAAATGACTATTAAAATACAACAGTTTGTATCACAAACAAACATGACACAAATCCACTCTTAGAAGTCTGAATAAATATAACGTAAAACTAATTGTAAAGTATCACAATAATAACAACGGACTTAACTAACCAAACTAAGAGATTGAAATTCGACGTTTCTCTCGTCTACTTAACTCACTTAGTAAGTCTAAACAAATGTCACACTCGGCTATAATCAGACAGGTCTCGGACACTTCCCTAAGGGCCGCTAAAAGCCGTGTCTTGAATTAACGGAAAGGATAAGGACAATGAACATCTTAGAAAGTTCGGTCCTCTATTGATCTACTGCAACACATTTGCAAATGCATTTCATTATCGTTCGTAAGTGCCTATATGTGTAACATCGGTACGTATATATATTAGCTTTAGTATTATAATAAAATTATTTTATAAACTACTTATGTAAAACTACCTCTAAGTATGCAAAGCCATAGCGAAATGAATAAAAATATATTACATGTTACTTTTACATATCTAATATGAATTACACATCATAATAAACTGAATACAGTGAACTGACAAAGAATCGGGAGTGGATTAACTTGATTCCTGATGGGGCCTTTCTTAAATTTTTTTTGAAGTATGTAGAGATATTAGAGCTATTTTTTTTGAAAGGCCTGCTAAGAAGGCGGAAGAAATACGTTATATATTCTCCCTTTTTTTTAAAGGGTGACTAGGGATTAGGGGACCCAATCGTCAAATCTTGGAGGTGGAGAATCATCATCCACCACCTTTTTTATTTTGGGCGCCACTGCAGAGTCATTATAATTTTTTGAAGCAGGAGTCATTGCTCTCATCAGAACTCGAACCTCGGACCTCTGGAATACGTGCCGACTGTTGTTTCACTAGACGCTTGTATATGTCACGGTAGCCAGATATACAAGATTGAAGCTCCTTTTTTTATTGATTATTTATTTTCCTTTTTTTTAAATTGATAACTTCGTCAATTACGTTCCAATTTGATTGAAATTGATTGTAAAAAAAAAAAAAAAAAAAAAAAAAAGAGCACAAAAACAGATTTGAGTAGACTTCCTTTCCTTTGTACAAGGAAGTAAAATTACTTTTATTCAAGTTTTAGTATCTACCAATATTTTCTACATTTTTTCTTGTTTAAGTTATAAGACACACTGAAAAATAATCTAAATTTAAATGAATGTATATGCATTTTTCGAGTTTGGGAAAAGAGAAGGGAGGAATAAGCGTCTAGCAATGGTGAAACGGGTGTATGGGGCGAAAAAAGCTGAGAACTTCTGCATTATAGCGATGAGAGCGTGATGGGTGAACACAGCAGTAAAGGCAATTAACGCTTTCTAAATACTAGTTGTACACGCTAATTAAACTTGACCTGTTTAAATCTTAAAAGACTAATGGATAAAAGAAAATATAGTAAAGAATTAATGAAAAATTACCTGGTTGATAAACCTTAATACTGTTACTTTTTCCAGATAAGCATATGTAAAAGTCTTTGCACAACTCAGAATACCAAATATTTCTAAAATTACATTAAAAAAAGATTACATGAAATTGTAGGGTTTTACTTGTGTAGAAGCTTAAATCAAAGTTCGCGAGATCCTACTAAACTGAAAAACCAGTTATCGCGCTCCAGCCTGAATTAAGATTCAGTTTTTCGAATTTTAAAATAACCCTTTTATTTACTAAGTCTTTAAATTTAACGAAAGGTACAAAGGCGCACATTTAAACATCGGCTAGCAAAATGGCTAAAGCTGGAAGAAATAACAATAGTATTCAAACTGCAAGTGAGGCTGACAAATGCTCTCTAAAAATTTCAAACCGTCGGCTTAAATACTCAACAAACAATTTGCATTCTGGTGAGGACTAAGGAAATAAGAAATTAAAATAAAGGTTCAAATCTCATAACTAATTAACATAAAACTTCCAGAACCACAGCAGGCTATAATATTTTAATACGGTTAAGTTCTTTTCTCAGTTGTAAAACATCTTGAAAAATAGAAGGTGTTCTTATACTGTCTTTTATTCGGGACATACAGCACTTTAAATGCTAGTAACTTAAATTTCGAGGAAAAGAACCCACACATTGTCAGTAGGACAGCAATGACATCTATCAAACAAAATCAAGAATGCATTGCGCGTAAAAACAGTATAAAAACGAAAATAATACAGCACGATTTCTGAAATTTCGTTTTTTACACATAGAAACATATAAATAAATTGTTCTAGATAATTCTCAGTTCAGAAAATACATATTTTAAGCTTGACAACTAATTATGCTGGGACACAAAATGAAATTTTCTGGTAACAAGCAACTTTTAACATGCGACAAAACTCTTATTTCCGCGAGTTGGATTTCTCTTCAATAGGTTTCATTCCTTTCATTGGCTTTAATGAAATATTAAAGATTAATGCTTTTATTTTTCTACTCAATATTCGGAAATGGATAAAACCTGCTTTTCTTACTATAATTTAATATTCTAACTGCTCATGACTTACACTGTTTTCCTTCATCGGAAAAAAAGCACGAAAATGCATCATAAATTTAGAAGTCTGTTTACGATTTTTTTTAACTCTGAGAATGCCCGTTATTGCAAAGCAGCACAGTTGAATAACCACCCACAAAAAAGTGCTGTTGATGCAATCCATATATTATTTACTGCATTGGTAATACGCGATTGGGTGACAACACAAAAGCCAAAAGAAGTATGTTCAAAGAAAAATGCCCTTTGATGAGTTTTATAAAGGATGTGGCATCAAACATTTTGCGCTAGAATGGAAACTCAACGAAATTACCAGATGTCTGTGTTTTGAGCACCTCGCTAAGAGGGTCTTAGCAAGTTGCATTGTAAGCAGCAAACACTATTATAAGATAGTCTCTTAGAAGTGATTATGTTTAAAAACTAGACTGAAATTCCAATATAAATGTTCGGTTTCAAACCTTAGTACGCTTTCTTTGAAACAAATTCTAAGTACGACGAAATTAATCATCCTTAATTGAGTTAATTTCAAACTTAGAAAAAGAAAAAGAAATCTGAAAGGATTAAGATTTAAAAGTCGTACTAGAGGATTTGTAAAGGTTGCTTATGCTCGCGCTGAGCATCGTAACGCGGTTACCAGTCTGCCTCTTGCGTAGGTTACCAGTCCCGGAGCAGACTGGTAGTCTCCTCCTCAACTCACTCCTGCTTAACAGACTTTTTTTTTTTTTTTGTCTTTTTAGTCTTATTATTATTTTCATCTCTTTTTTCGTCTTTACGCCACGTAAATTCAAGAGCAAAATCACAAAATATTTAAAACTAACATTTCTTCAGAATTCCCGATAAATTTGGTTTGGTTTATTAAATTTAGACAAAGCACTCAAGGACTATGTGCCTAAGGTGAAGGGATGCCTTTGTGGAGGACGTTCTAAGGAAGCCTAGCTCATCTACAGGATACACATGAGAAAAACTACTAAAACGCCCATGCAGCTAGCCCGTTCGTCGAGATTCAAACCTCGAACCGAACTACCAGCGTTCAGCGACCATTCCGTTCGGTCGCTGGTGCATCAGAACTCCCGATAGAGTGTTAGGACTTATCATACATTCTGTAATATTATTTTATAATAATAATTTCTTTGAAAAGTAGCCGCTTGACAGGCCAGCCATCTAAAAGTGTTATCATAAAAAAGAAAAAAGTGTGCAATGAGTGCACCTAATTTAATTTCATAAAAATATTTAATATTTTTAATTAGATATCTCATCATTTATACACACTTTTATTTAAACCAATGGAATTGAAAAGAAGAAAAAATATTCTTAAAAACTGCTCTTGTTGCTTTTCAGTCACTTGCTTTGCTATTCGGCAACAGGAAGATTGAATTTAGAAATTAAATATCTTAACGTTTTATTGAATGGCAGCCCGTTGGTGCGGGGAGATCATGAGTATCTTTTTGAACCAGTGGCAACACATTTCTTTCAAATAGCCGAAGTTGTAGATTAAAAATGAAAAAATAAATATGTTACACTTTGCTGAATGGCAACATCCCGGCACGCTAGAGATAAAAACGTTTTATTTCGAACAGTGTTTCTATTTCTCTCTTTCAAATCGCCGAGCTCAATGAACGGATATTTGTTAAATTTGTACAAAATATGAGATAAAAAAAATCGAAATTGAAAATTCGTGCTTCGAGGTGCCAATGTTTGGGTGCAGGATTAAGTATATTAAAAATTCGGTGGCTCCAGGTGTCGTCGGCGAGTTTCTTTGTCCCACAATGTCGCTTTCCCACAACACATACTTGCCTACACACAAGTTTTCATTATTTGTTTTTTAAAAAAAATAATGCAGCGCGATAAAATTTGGTAACAAT
>KK116844.1:225982-263925 GCA_000611955.2 Stegodyphus mimosarum | reverse complement strand
CAAGGTTTAAAAATACCCCAAAATCCTGATTAATAAAAATTATCAGAGACTATTGCTTTTCATAGAGATAACCTAATAACAATATAGTAATACATAGGACAAAATGAACACTTTTCCTTATTTATTAGCAAATTTGATTCAAAAGCCGTAAATGTTTATCGCTAAGAGGCACTGAATAGTGATAGGCGTTAACACGTCCGTGAACTTTACATATGAAAGATGCATTTAAACCAAAGCATAATTAATATTTAACTGGAGTTTTGATATACATGAATATATTAGAAGTTAAACTTCATACTAACACAGCCTCTCACTTCGGTTCCCTAACCATTTGCATAAAATTCTCTATTTTGAGCACACGTATCTCTATTCAAAATCTCTACTTATCACGAAGGCCATTTCTGAGCGAAAATGGCTCATATTCTTCTTATACATGAAGAAATCACTGAAGATTCACGCCATCCACAGCTCTCTTAGATTTCAGGATAAGCCTGTGCTGTCAGGAATCTTTCAAAGAAGTGTATCTGGTTACCACGATATGCCACAGTAAAGAACGTCTCGGACGTCTTAAGGCAATGTCCTGAGAACATATGCGCTGCAAACAGCTTGAGTTGCTTGCTGCAGCGGAGTGTCAAAAATCTCACTCACTTCCTCATTTGTGACATGAAACCTAATGCCCAACTACGCGGAGGGTCGTGCGTCGAACGAGGAAAGAAAATTCTTCAGCACTGTCACCTGTTTCTCTAGTCTTGTGTCTGATAGAAGTTACCATCAAGGCCAGGACCATTCAAATCTGGATGAGTCTTTTCCTGGAGCGATGGATCAAGAACTAGATATAGGAGACAAAATTTTGCTGAAAAAATGAATTCCCCGACAATAGAAAGAATGAATTAGGAAAATTAGGATAGATAAATCCCAACTAAGCCAAAATTGAAAGGACTAGGGAAAAGAAAATACATGGTAAAATCAACTTTAGGATATTTCCGAAAATGAAACTGAAAGCATGTTGCATTTTTCTTGGATATGTAGATACAGTAGAATTCGGATAATATACACATCTTGTAAGCCAGCAGTTATATGGAATACACAGTTTTGTGGATTAAAAGTCAAGTTTTTATGAGTTTTGTTTACATTTTCCCCTTTCTATTCTTTATACTTCATTTGAATTACTTGCATATAAATAGCTACCAAAAACATCCCCATCACCTACAGACTTATTTAGTCAACATGTATTACATTTTTTGACATGCAGTTTTATACAAAGCTAAAAAAATATAGTAGTTTAGTACACAATATGTTCTAAATTATTTTACATTTTTATATACAATTGCATAAACAGAAAACAATTATACTACAAGGAAGAAACGTGGGAAGACAAAAAGGAATAAATAATAATGTAGTCTGGTACTTTTGTATTAGAGCAACCGCCTCAGCAGAAGTCGCCAAATTTTCACAATGCGCAAACTCTAGCACCCATGCGCTTAACAGATCTTCAGGTAACCCAGTGCACATAAATTTTTCCGTTTTAACAAGCAGCGTCGCCACTGTCGTTTACGATCTTTTTGTCGCGTTACTAGTTCCAAATGTTTGTATAGTCAAATCGTAATATATGTTGTCTTAAATTCAATTGTTAGATTCTAGAAGAGCGGAAGAAAATGCTAAAATCAATTCAACGAACTATCAAGAAAAAGTTTTACGTTCGATATTTATAAATAACCTCCATTTCTTTATCACATTGACCTTCTAAGAACAAAACTTCATCAAGACAAAGTAACAAGTCAAACTTTGAAAAGAGCCACAGCATTCCTTGGAAAAATGAAGACTGATACAGGTATTACATGTATACCTTTCCAACGAAAGGTACAGTTATTCCTGAGAATTCTCACATGTTTCACCTATAAAATACTGTGTCTTTGGGCTCTTATAAAGAACTCTTTGTAAGCTCGCATAATAGATGTAAACTTAGAATGATTTTAGGACTCTGGGAAGTAGGGGAAGAGGAATGGAAACCAATACCCTTGAAAATTTTATAAAAACCCCTTCTGTCATGGAAATCACGATGCATACTTATAGTCCATAAAAAAGGCTATCAGATCGACCATTTAAAAAAGTGTTCTTTATATTTTAAACATGAACTAAACGCCCCTAAAATCGTTCTAAAAGTGCGCAAACACCATTTGTACATAAGTACCAAAGATTTTTGAGAAAATAAAGAATTCTTTCTTGAAAAAAATCGAAGTATTTTATATTAAATTGTGTATCCTCAGGCAAAGTTACTTTCAAAATAATTTTTATGCTCTTAAATCAGGGGATGAATAAATAAATACACTGTTTGCATAAATCCAAGCATTAAGGTTTTCTCTAAATTGAATGCTCACTCTTTTTTCGTCTTCACGTCCCGCGCACGTGCAGTTAGGTTAAATGTGGCTTATTAAAAAATGTTGGTATAGAAAGATTCGGTTTACGATAAAAAAAGTTCTGAGGTCTTTTACCCTCTTTTCTTTGCCATGGTTTTCATTTTTGAAGCAAGAAAATTGTCTGCAACTATTTTATAAGAATCTTTCCTTATTTACCGTCGAAGTAGACAACTTTTCTTGTTGCGTGGAATGTAAATAAACCAGCTTCGGAATGCATTTATCAAATTTCGAATTCAAATCTGTAAAAGCTGTGGGTAACAAAATTTTTATACATTTTAACCATATAAACTTAAAATTAATTTTAAAAGGCAGCCAAAAATACATACAAAAGTAGGAATTTATCTTAACCGAAAAATATTTGGAGACCGACGACTCACATTTCCTGCAAAAATAGAGCAACGAACAGCGCGCATAAAATTCTAAGTAATATCAGTAATAAAACAAAGTTGCTTTTTTCAATCAAAATATGTTGTAAACATATAGGATTTTCTGGAAATATGTATTAGCATGTATATGTAAGTAAACACTTTTGATAAATTTGTAGAAACGTTAGGTCTTTTTCGGAGCAGAAAACACGAAACACTTAGCAATGTCCCCACTTAATGTGAGAAGAGCATTCGTAAGACTGCGATGATCTCTTATATTTTCTTCCACTTAAAAGGCGACTGGGGAAAGATGTGAGATCCAGTCGACCAGATCTAGGCGGTGACATATCGCTATATTACATTTTATTTACGTTTTTAAGCCATTGTAGAACCATTATGATTCTTCAGAGATTAAAACACTACAAATCAGTTGCTTCCTCATCAGAATTAGAACCAAGGATCTTCCAGTGTTAAGCATTTACACCATTAAAACATGAACAAGATAAGTCAATAATTCTTTATAAGAAAGTTATATGGAATTATCTAAAAACATAAATTATATTTTTTTCATCCAAAAATATAGACAGATTATCGGAATTTTACTGCATACACTGTATGTAACTAAATAAGACTGAAGTTGTTGCCAGCATTAATGATGAAAACACTAGAGCAAATAAAAACTTTTAATATATTTACAAACAAGACATGTTTAATCATAAATCTTGGTAATATAATGTAATTATAAATATCAACAGCAACAGTATGAAAGCTTTTTACCCTTTAACAAATTCTACGATACACATGCACTTAAAAAGCTAGAGGTAAAGTTATCGAAAGCTTTGTATTAGCTTTATTATTTGTATCATATTTTTTTTCTCCTTTCATCACCAGAAATGTTATGAGAAAACGCAAATGTAATTATACATCTCCCCCCAAAAAACTATATTTTAAACCATTCTCAAAGAAATTAATTAACGTTATCTTAAACATACCCTTCGAATATTTAAAGAATTTTAACAATTTCTTAATTTTAACATTTTCTTTGGATTCCTTACAGAAATAAATATATTAAATAATTCACAGAATTTAGAGCGAAAATATAAAATATTGCACAGTTTAGTTTTACCTAATTCCTAAGAAACATAGATAGCTTTAGCAAAATAAATTAGAATTCTCTTTGAAGTACATTTTTAAATGCTTACGAAAACAACTGCGGGGTTATTTTCGTAATGACGAAAAATTAATTTCGATAAACTTACCGGAAAATATTAATTACTTTATTTTCTAGATACTACAAAAGAACTCTGTATATTTAAGGAAAAATGACTCCGGTAAGTAATATTCAGGAAATTCCAGTATCATTGAAAAAATTTTTAATATACTGAATTCTTTAAGTCTGTTTACGGAGAGAATTAATATCAATTTGTAATTTATTTATTTAAGGCAGTTTTTGCTTCCCCTGCTTACTAACTGGAAAGTTTACTGTACAGAAGTCATATAAAACTCCAGTTACAAAATTCTTCTATCTACAGTACTTAATCTGCTGTTATAAATTATCTGCTTTAGTGCACATCCAGAAGCAATGCTCAAGAAAATATAGCTTGTATCCATCTTTCTTTGAACACCTTGTATATTTTGGTCATGTCCAAATTGATTTATTGGCTAGTTATTACTTACTTTTGTGTGCTGTCAATCGCGAGCTAGTTGTAATTTGATATTTTACCATCAGTTTTATACCAATTCCAAGACAAGAACTGGGAGGATTCCTTCAAAATTAACAGAAATTATATATCGAGAGTGGAATTACAGAATTTGGCAACAGATTCTCGAATTATCATTCATGGAGTTATGTTTTCAAAAGCAAGTCTGATAATTGCCCTCACCGAAAGAAAAGTGGCTACCTCTTGTGAGAAGAATATTTGCTTGAAAAAAGGTCAGAAGTAATAAATTTATTTTCTTTAAAAGCACGATTAGCAAAAACGATGAATTCTCAGTATTTTACGGTTTAATCGCTTGTTGCTTTACCATCTAGTACTACACTGGCGAAAAAAGCATTTCAAATCAGATTAATTTAATATAAAAAAAGTGCTAGTAATAAATGGAACTTGAAATTTATTTGCATTAAATGAACATTTTAAAATGATAAACATTTTAATCAAAAGTATTTCTTATATGTGTAACAGTAACCTACAATTTAAAAAATTCCAAAATGTGAATGGGGGAGAGAAGTATTTGAATATAACAAAAGTCTACAAACTTATGCAAAGGAATTAAAATAAAATGTTAACATTTAGTGGGCCGCCCAGACGATACAGTGGTTAGGGGAGGCGACTGAGATACCAAAGGGCCCGGGTTTCGAATCCTGAAGAAGGCACGGTTGTAACTTTTCTTTTCTTTTCGCCATCGACGGAATAGCTGGCCCACTGGGTTACGTGCTTTTCAGCCTGTTGGATCCCGTCGATGGAATTTAAAAAATATATATATATAAAGAGCTCAGTAGTGTGTCCTCCTGCAATTGGCCACGCTAAACGAGGAACATTGAAATAAGGACCAGAACATGGAAAGAAGGTGCATGATGGGGACTGCTGAGACTAAGGGGAACACTTATTATGGTACATGTTAGGCAGACAGTTATACAGCTACGATACATGTTGGGCATACACTATTGTGGTACGTATTAGGCATACAATTATATTAAAGATATGCTATATAATCAGGTACAGATGCAAAGATGAACAAATACATTGTACATGTTAGGCATACACTATTATGGTACTTGGTAGGCATGCAGTTATATTAAGAAAATGCTATATATCGGAACGGTTGTAACTGTCCGTCCCATCATAGGAGGCAAAAGTCGCCCGCCAATTAGATTCCTCCAAAATAATGTGATCACCACAACTGGCCTTAGTAGTGGCCAAACAGAAGTTGGCTGAGGGCCCGTCATTGGAAAAAAATATATACTTGGTGAAAACGCTCGTTACAGCTTGTAATATTTTTGACATACATTCAGCAAATCTCTTTGTTAGATCGGACAAGAGATTTTCCCATTCGCTGAAAAAAATTCTTTTAAAATTCATTTTTACATGAAAATACATCCTGTCTTACTTTTGGTCTAACGACAGTCGCAAATTTTCGACGGGTCAGTTCAGGAGACCGAGGAGGTGTTTCTAATCTACGGGGTACAACAGCCATTACTTAGTCATCTTCGCTGTATGGAGACATTATCCTGCTGGAACTGGAAATCATTTTGTAGACCAAATTTTGACGCACTATCGAATAAGTTAACTCGCAAAATAGCCACATAGTACTTAACATGCATTCAGAATGCCACCAATGAAAGCCAATTTATTAAGTTCATCTGAATATTCCCAAACCAATAATACTTCCTCCTCCGTGTTTCATTGTAGAAGCACATTTCGAGAAGTCAAAGCTTTTTAACTTTTCCTCCAAACTAACTTTTTCCCGTCAGATCCAAATAAGTTAAACTTTCATTTATCACTGAACATTATAGTTTTCCAAAATTGCAGAGGCTTTTAACATATATCTTTACAAACTCTAGCCTTTTTGTTTGCTCTTTGCTTCGATAATGAATGACTTCTTTGCCCTTCTACCTTTAAATATGTCTACGTATGTAATTTCTTACAGTACATGATGTCACAAAAACATTACAGCGTGATGCAATTTCATTGCCTACTAAACGGATTTCTTTTAACAGGCCATTGCCTACTAAACGGATTTCTTTTAACAGGCCTTTCACTGAGCCTTCAGTCTCTTGCTGAAAGAGATGTGGGTGGATTTCATCGCTTGCAGTTTTTCATTTTTTCATTTGATTCGTACTCCTTAACTACGTAGAACACAGTTGATACACATAAATTAAATTTTTTTAATATCTGCCGATATATAAAATCGTTTCTTCTTAAACCGAAGATTTTTGGGCAAACTTGTAAAGATAATGCTTGTTTCTTCCAAACACAGCATAAATCCTACAGGTTTTTAACGGGCAATGTTTCCTAACAATAAATCTGCGAACCTCCTTTCTTGTATCCTTTCACTCCTTTATTTATCCAATCCAATTTTAGCACGGGCTTATCACTAGCCGTTCAGTTACTATTTCCTCATCAAAATTTGCATATGTCTGCTTCCCATGTCTTAATATATATCTCAGCGGATTTTGTTTTTCATTTCCTATGTTAATTGAAGTGCTGTGTGTATTCCCACCAACATTAACTTTTGATTTCACTTACTAAAAATGCTGTAAAAAAGTAACAAAAAAATCTGAAAGCTTTCAGATTTTATATTACGCCCAAACTGGCCTTGCGTTTTTTAACGTTTTGTGCGTTACCTTTATTTATTAAATATCATGTTCTTCGCACTTAAACCATAAAATTCAATTCAACAGCAATGTCGCAAAATAATTTTTGAAATGAGCATATCTGTAGAATTTCCGATACACAGTATCGCGCTGGAGATAATTTTGTGTGTGTGTGTGGGGGGGGGGTGTACAGCGTTTCCATTGCTCGCTTTGAATTCGTTGAATTTGTTCATCAAAAATTCGTTAAAGTTTTACAAAATATAAAATCGATAATAAAACAAATTCCAAATTTGGGCTTCCAGATGCCAGTATTCGGTGGAGGATTACGTTATTCAAAATTGGATGGCTCTAGGTACCGTTGTTTTATCAGCGAGAAACATACATACATTTAAGGGCTGTAATATTCGGTGGCAACAGTTTGAAAAATGAATCAACGCAAATTGCCAAAACGAAATTAATAGTCCCTTATCTTAAACAAGCCTTTGTTCAGATGCCTTTTCAGCCAGTGTATATATTTTTCGATTTTGAAATGGGCTCCTTTCCTCATATAAATTTCGAAAACAAAAATATGCATCTTAGAATCGATGAAATTTTACAATCGTAGATTTTTCAAACATTTTATATACTTAATTAAAGTTTACTAACTAATAATTTAAGCAGGTATAGTATTACTATCCCTAAATCAAAGTCGATGGTTAAAAAAATCCTAGATGCATTTTGGAGTTTAATTCTATTTTAATTTTCCATTATTTTGCTTCGAATCAAATTCATGATTTCTGTAGATGGATGTGAAATTATGGGGTACGTCTGAGACCTGACAACACTTCGGAACCGAAGAAATTCGGTACTTATTCTCGAAGAAAAGTTTTGGAAGGTTGGTGATTTCATTTTCTATAAAAACAGAAAAATCGATATAAGACTTTGACACTAAATTTATAGCCATTACTTAAAATTAGTCAAGAAAAACCCCTTAGATTATGCTTTCCAAATCATAATATTTTAGCCTTTTTACGTCTCACTTGTTTTCTCGATATGGCGCTAATGCGTTTTTACTATACTCCGTCAGTTGAGTTCGTCGCTTTTCCTATCTTTGCAAAAATTCTTTTGAAAAAGCGGGGAATATGTATAATTTTCATTGAAATCGAAAGAATTTTATTCAAAATCTATACAAAACTAAAGTTGCTTTTTTTTGCTTAGATTAAAATTTTACATCGAAGGCTTTCTCCTCCAGTTAGAATAACATGGGCCATTTTCTTGAAACTAAATTCAAATGCTTTTAAAATTTGCATTCATACAATATTTTTCAGTAGATCTCACAATATCTACTGTGTTGTAAGAAAAGCAACATATCGATTTTCTCTGAACCAATGTAATTTTTAATGACGTATCGTTATTATTGATGACATTAAGTTGTTAATATTCACTCGGAAGAATTTAATATCGAAGCAAAAGAACTGAATTTAAACCTAACTCTTCAGTAGAAACACTGAAGGAAAAAAAGGGCATTTCATTCAAAAATCAGTATATTGATTTTCTTGCGTAAATTTCAAGTAGAAAATAAAAACATGAACCATTTTAAAACAAAAGAAAGCATAGAAGATTTCATCAAAATTTCGAACAGAATAGCGTTATAAATGACTTTCCTCCATTACCATATAATCCTCTGGAACTACATCTTTACACGCGGTGCATCTTTATTCTTCAGATCACTGGCAGCAGAAGAGTTGAACAAATGAACTCGTCTGCTTCCCCACGATTTGGCACTAATACTTGTGGAGGTCGTATCACCCATAACGAGGAGAAAGGAGGGAGGAGATAGAAGAGGCCATTTCACGCCTCCCTGAGCACGCTTTCCACAATTCCTCCTCTGCCTGCACAATAGGACAGCTCGGCACCTTGTTTATGGCAGCACTTACACGAGAAGAACAAGAGCTTGATCATTCTGTGCCCTGCACCCAAAAGTGGAATGAAGGTGCTTAAGCCGAATTTCAGGAGAATACTTAAAATAGTAAGTACCTGTTACAGAATGCAGAATAAAATCGAATAAGCCTAACAATGAATCTTTTTAAGATCAATAGCATTATGATATGCAATAATTTTTATAACTGATCCCTATGACTCAATATTATTCGTCAAATATAGCAACGGTAAAAGTACATATGAAGAATTCTTGTGATAGGTGTCTCCTGCTCGTTTAGAAAACAAAATAGTCTACAAAATTCAAACTCTTTTATGTTTACAAAAACTGAAAAGCTCAACGGGATTTAAGAGACAAATTAGTTGTCCTGTATGTAACAGTAAGTAAATCTGTCTCCTTTAGGTTTACAAAAACGGAAAAACTCAACGTGATTTAAGAGACAAATTATTTGTCCAATATGTAACAGTAATAAATCTGTACAGACTAATAGCGTTTATGTAACTTCTAACGCCGTTATTTAAGCTGCAAATTCAAAGCGACACCTGAAAAGAGCTTGGACACAATTGATTGTACTACTTTTGAAAAAAAAATATTAAAAATACGTGAAAATATTTATAAAGTAGTCAACATCCATCCCCATTTGGATGGTTTGAGTAATATCCTTTTGGCATGTTAACATCAATTACTCACAGTATTTTCTTATAATTACATCCACTTAAAACATTTAAACATTTTAGGGTTTATTAAAACAGAGTGGATTTGATTTAATGATTCTTAGGCAGTTTTTGTAAAACGTGAAATTGACTCAAGACAGAAGAGAAATAAGCCTCAAATAAATCATAAAAGTGAAGCAACAGCCTGTGTTAGGCGTAGATTTTTAGCGTAGAAACTCTATAGGTTTTGAGGGCGAACAAAGTCCCTCTTCATCAGGAGCAAAGAAATCTGCCACATTTATGCAATCATATTTTACTATTACAGGAACACGAAAGCGTTGCTTCGAGAAAGTTACATAAAACATTTCTACAGGTATAGGGACGGGAACGACAATTATAACTAATTCAAGAACAGCTGTATATTTTAAGTCTAGAATAAAGTTCTCGTAAAATAACCTCACATTAGATTTTAAAAACATTAACAAGGTTTCCAAAACTTTTAAAATGGGACACAACTAATGAACGGTAAGAAGCTACGGGTAGTACTGTCAAGTACATACTTTCTCATTTTTATTAGGCAATATTTTCGAAAAGCTATGAAGACATGGAGAACGTTTTAAAGAGGAATATGAAACGCCGCCCAAACGGTATAGTAGTTAGGGAAGCCGACTGCGATACCAAAGGGCCCGGGCTCGAATCTCAGAGAAGGCATGGTTGTAGCTATCCGTCCCTTCATAGGAGGCAAAGGTGGTCCACTTATTAGGTGCGTCCATAATAAAGTGACCACCACTTCTGGCCTTAGTAGTGGCCAAGCCGAAGTCGGCTGAGGGCCTGCTATTGCAAAAAATAGTATATGAACCTTTTGCACCGAGGATCTTTTGCATGTTTATCTTAAATATTTTATTTCCTGTAGTAACACCCCAGTTTTACTGCATTTTAAAACATTATACAGAGTCTTTGTTCATGGATCGATGGCATCATATGTGAAGAAATTGTCCTGAGCAAATACAGGGTGTTTATAAAGTCTCTATACATTTTTGAGAAATACGTTCTAATTCCAATTTCTTTGGAGACGATCTGAAAGAATGCTGTCAACAGAGGAAAGAACAGACATTGTTTGTGCCCGTACACGTGGATTAACGTATCAACAGGTGAAGGAGGACTTCGCTCATAAATTCAGAAAATAAGCCCCTACCAGAGGAGCTACGAAAACCTTGGCAAACAAATTCAAGCGAACTGTGGTGTTAAAGACGAAGACCGTTCTGGGAGACCTTCGATAACGCCACAAGTTGAGCAAAGCGTACAAGAAGCGATTACGCGCACCCCCCTGGCATCTACACGAAGACTCAGCCGGAAACTCGGTATTTCGCGTACTACTGTTTGGAAACCTCGACGCTTGATTTAAACAAGGATGCCTACCATATTAAAACTGTGCATAAGCTTGAAGGCTGAAGCCTATGCAGCTCAGGAATCCATGTGTTATGATTTGTTGGAAGCTGTGGATGATGAGAACTTAATGGAGAAAGTTCTCTTTAGCGAGGAAGCCACATTCCATTTCAGAGGCCATATTAATAGGCATAATTGCCGAATAAGGGCTGATGAACAACCAAACGTGTTATACGAATCTCAGGGACACACACCTAAAGTTAATGTATGGAGTGGAATAACTAAGCTCCGTGGCCCTTTCATGTTTGCAGGAAGAACCAGCACTGGAGAAAATCATCTCGATATGTTGCAACAATATCTTGAGCCACAGCTAAAATCAGATGGCATTATTGACACTGTTGTCTTCCAACAGGATGGTGCATCTCCCCATTTTGCTAATATTGTGCGTAATTATCTTATTCTTGATAGGTGGATTGGTCGGGGCTTTTAACGGCTTTGGACTCCATAATCATTAGACATAACTCCCCTAGACTTTTTCGTATGGGGTTTTGTCAAGTCAAAAGTGTACCAAGTGAAGACTGGCAGTATTGAACAACTAAAACAGTGAATTATGTCTGAAGCAGCTGAAATTACACCAATAACTTTACACAAGGTGTTCCGTAGTGTAGTAGAATGGTGGCAATTGTGCCTAGACACTCAGGGGGGCCACATTGAATTGCACTAATTTAGTGTTCTATTATGCTGCATTTTCATGTAAATAACTTATATTTCAGAATAAAGCCTGTTTAAGCAGAAATGTATAGAGACTTTAAAAACACCCTGTATAAGATCACAGATGATATTCTGCCCAATACTGACGCTGCCCAATACTTACATTTGACTAATGACTTCAAAGTGCAGTACTTCTTTTATTAAAAGAAACGGGTCGACGTGTAAATATTATTCAGCATACGAAAGCAATGTAGAGAGTGCAAAGTTTAGCATCCAATTCAGTGCTACTTAATATCTCTTGTCAAATTAATCTGTTGAATTGAAAATCATCAACAGATTGACTAAGACTGGAATAACGACACCATTCATCACACAGTAAAACACCATGATACTGAAGCGTTAATCAGCAGAAAACCCTTAAGCAATGAACGCAGGAGAGCACCACCAGTTTATGCTTTGTCAGTTCTATTTTCCACCATCATCTGAACTATTCGTAAAGTGTGAGCTGGGATCTGATGTGTGTGAGACTGACGCAATGATTGTTTCTAGTTATGTAACACTATGAATTTCAAGCTCTAGACCCTAGAAAACAAAAGAATGCAGTTCAAAACACCCACTATCAGCGCCGCTAAAAATACCCGCATTGGCATAAACGAAGTCATTTTGACCTTTTACTTTGACCACATGGATCCATTACTCATCGAATGACAACATCAAGGTTTCTCCTTCGGTTTAATTCTTATCTACGTTGATCTATACATCAATCGATCTCTATTCACAGGCAAAATGAAGTAGTCTAAGTGCAACTCTTATTTGCAAGCACAAATTAGATGACAACGGATAGGATGCACAAGGCTTGCTTAAGCTACACACCATGAAGGATACACAAAATGCTGTAAAGTTATTGCAGCTCCACTTCAAATCTCCTTCGTTTTAAAATTTTTATTCATCTATGAAAATCCTATAATTTACAGAACAGTCCGGATGACTGCTGATTCGTTCATACAGCCCATAAAGAATTAAAATTGAACTTTTCGATTATTTTTGGTAATCTGAAAATTCAAGCATTTTTCACCTCTGATAAGAAATAATACTCAGGCGTACATTTATGCCAATAAGTACTTAGATAGCCTATAGAAACGCCTCTGGCTTAAAAAAGAACAACAGTCCGCAGTCCGAGCTTGTTAAGCTATAGAATGCTAGTTTGTATAGGAACACAGCCCACATACCGTCGGTCGAAACAAGAAAGTGATGCTTATTAAAGCTATAAGCAAATATTGAGGCATAAGGCCTTCACAATATACACCGTTTATCTATACGAGCGTAATTTCCACTTTTTGAACAGCGAAAAGTTTTTACAATGATTCCAGACAGCGGACGAAGTTTGAGTGATTATATGATTGAATTAGTATACTAACAAGCTCCTTTTTCTTCTGTAGAAGTTTTAAACAAAGTTGTGCTACTTTCGGATCTGGAATATTTGAAGTTCATAGTGTCTTTTCAAGGGAACCAAATGTTACGGTAAATTGTTTTTAGAATGCCTTTGCTTTTTTAGCTTGCTGTCCAAACATATATGGTAATGTGCATTTATATATACACTGAAGTGCTCCTTCTAAAATGTTGCATATGAGACAATGGACATTATTGGCTGCATCGACTAATGTGTATATAAAGTTATAGACATCCTGGGGAACTTGTAGAACATTTTCTGACTCAAAATCGCATATTCTTAATGTTGGCCAATACTTAGAGTTCATGAAATGGATCGTAGCATCCTGGAGGGAGCGGCGAAGTTCGGTCTTTTTCACATATGACTATTTCAAAAATGCATCGTAATACTAGAAGAATTCCAACAAAGCTTTGAACATATGTCAACAGTATGGTCATAAAAGGACTTAGATGAAAATAAGCCACATCGACTAGCAAAAATTATTTCACGCGATGACACATGTTTTAAACATTTCCAAATTTAAACAGGTGGACACTCAGTTGAGTTTCATGTCTTCGAGCAGTCATCTAAGTCATTATACCTGAATATAATCGATCATATCTGGAATGTCATCGAATGTGCTATGGAATACGGGAATCGTACATATATAAGCACAATTAAATTATTAACAAGGCGCTGACTATCTGTAAAATACTTCTTTCTATTCATGTAGTCAGTTTTTCTACAGTTCTAGAGTTTCATGAAATAATTACTATGTTACAGAGGCAGTGTGCCAGTGTTTTGTGCGCTTCATATATATAAGGTGTTTCAGAAAAACTTATTAGGGTTATTTTTAACAAAGCAAAAAATTAAAAGCATAATATGCAGATATTTGAATATTATGTTTTGAATTATATTTGTACTATTCCTTTGAGAAGATTACATATTTTCAGAACTGTAAAACAACTGCAATTTATTTTATGGAGCAGCTTGAAGTAAAAGTGCGTGCTAGAATTTTTATGCACATTGTCAAATAATTAGGCTTAATAAAACCTGAAACATATAAGCGTTCATACACAATGGTGGAATTTGCTTTAGAGACAGTTTAGCGATTATGGCACATATAAGTCGTGAATGGTTGCAACAGTAAAATATTCTCGAAGTTCATCAAGCTAACCCCCTCCACCCCCCTAAAAAAAGAATCCAAAAGAAAAACGCAGACTCGCACAAAAAATGTCACGACTATATTAAAAGGGGAATACATTGAAATTTTTCGTTATTCGCTAACTTTCAGGTTCATTTGTATCCATCTATTAGCTGCCTGGGCTTCCAGGACATAAAGGGGTATTATTTTACCTTATTTGATGCCGCAAACAAAAACATTATCGAACATTTCGTGATCAATATCTGCAGCGGTATCCTACATTTGGAGTGACAAGTTACACTCAATGTAACAAAAGATCACTAAAAGAGCCCAACAAATTTTAAGAAATACATTCTTATGAAGAGTCAAGCACCAATGTTAAAGTCGGAGATATCATTCAAAGAAAAACCCACTGGCTCAAGACCCAAGGGCTGTTCACAGATGATTCTCCAAGTTTGTTTAAGGAGGAGGAAAAAATAAACCCGCAAAATAAGAAAAAAAAGAAAATTCGGATGCTCAGTCGCTCGGAAATTCCAATCTTCTACTTTCACATCAAAACACGAAGTAATGATTAAAAAAAAGTGGGGAAAAGAAGTCGACCGTGTTCCCGTATTTCATTGCCTGAGGGCTCACAAGGCACTTTCCTAATTTTATCTCCGGCGTACTTCTTTACGCTTTTTTTTTTCGTATCGCCATGGCGATTTTTATATTTTTTGCTTTACCTTCCGTTTTCCATTTTGTTAGGCCTAGTTAAGCCTAGTTGCAATTGATAAGTGGTAGGCTTTGTGTTTTTTATTACATGTGATTTCGAAAAGAAAGAATGCTTGAAAGAAGTTTGCAACAACACATAAAAGTATTATTCCGTTGTATTAAGAATGCTTCCTGTGTTTTTTTAAAGGATAAACACAAATAAAATTAATTATGGCTAGTAGCTTAAGGGGGCACAGGACCTTTAAATCTTCAAAAAATCGATTTTCAGATTTTTGCCTTTTATGAATATATAAACATTTCTGAACAAAATGCAAAAAACCGCGTTGCAAAATTCGCATTATTTCTTGAGTTATGAAAGTTTATATCGGATAGTAAACCAGCGACGCTCGTTTAAAGGGACAAATATGGTGGTTGTTTACATTTTGGTTACGCTGTATACGAGCGCATACTTTTATTATTATACACAGAAATATTTAATACTGTGTTTTTTAATTTCCTTTTCGTGTAGGGGAAGAAGGATGGCAACTACTCAACTTCACTGCTGGTAGTTTGTTTACATGATAATTCTTATTTCCACGCTGGATCTAGAACGTTGTTTGAGTGTTTCTATTTCGGTCTTTCATATCAAGTTTGTTTTACTGTGAAATCGTTTATGTAAAGATATTTGTTTTGAAATTTAAAAATTAATAATAATATGAAAAGAGCTTCAGGTCAAAGACCAAAGAAAAGGAAAAGGAATAATTTCTTTGGAAATCAGTACACAAGAAGTAATGATAAAGATGCAAATGTCTCTGCATCAGCAAAAAAACTTCTAGATCATTTAGTGGTATCTGATGACAGCGAATTTGAAGGGTATACAATCATTGATAAAAGTTTATTATTTTCTGGATTAGAAGAATACTTATGCTGTCATGTTTGCCATAATAAAATTAGTATTACTTCTGAAGTAGTATATGGTTTAACCGTAAAAATAAATATTTCATGCTGCTCTTGTGGAGTACTAACATCTATAAGAAATTCTAAACTTGTAGGTGAAAAACAAAATGCTTCTGATTTAAACAGAAGATTTACTTTAGCAATGAGATGTATTGGAAAAGGATTGACAGAATCCAGAACATTTTGTGGAATTATGGATCTACCACCACCTGTAACACAGAAGTCATATGACAAAATATTAAGTCATATGCATGCTGCTACACGTAATATTGCGGAAAATAGTATGAAGATAGCAGCTGACGAAGAAATAAAAATGACTGGTTCTTCAGATTTGACCGTCAGTGGAGATGGCACATGGAAAACCAGAGGACATTCTTCACGTTTCGGTGTAACTTCCATTATTGGTGGTGAAACGGGTAAAATTATTGATCGTTATGTTTCAAGTTCCTACTGCAAAGGTTGTGAGACTGGAAAAAATATATCCTCAAAGGAAAGCTATTTGAAATGGAAAATGGAACATAATAAAGTATGCAATAAGAATCATTCAGGCTCATCTGCACAAATGGAAGTGAATGGTATGTTGAGTATGTTTTCGCGATCCGAAGAAAAGTATGGTGTCCGTTACGTTAATTATATTGGTGATGGAGATTGTAAGACTTTCTTAGCCCTTACGAAGGATAACCCGTATAATGTTCCAATTTCAAAGATAGAATGTGTGGGCCACATCCAAAAACGAATGGGTGCACGTTTGAGGAAACTTAAACAGGAATTCCGTGGCAAGAAACTGTATGACAAGAAACCTCTTAGCGGTAAAGGTCGACTTACAGATGTGTTGATAGATCAACTTACAACATATTATGGTAATGCCATTAGGAAGCATTCTGACAATTACCACGATATGCAAAAAGCTATATGGGCTATTTGGTATCATAAACGTTCAAATGATAATGAAGTAACCCATGACTTTTGCCCCGATGGTGTTGATTCTTGGTGCGCGTACAAAAGAGCAGTTGTAAATGGCACAAATGAAAACTTTAAACACACGAATTCAGTTCCTGTAGCAGTTATGGATGCTATAAAACCCATATTTAAAGATTTGTCCCACCCAGACTTGCTAAAGAGATGCATAGGTGGTCGAACACAAAATGTGAACGAGTCGCTAAATTCGTTGATCTGGACGTTTTGTCCGAAAACAACAAACAATAGTAGAAAAATTGTAGAAATTTCTACGAATTTAGCAGTAGCCAACTTTAATGATGGTAAACGGGCAACGCTGTTCATCATGAAAGAATTAGAATGTATACCTGGAGCTAACTGTGTAGCATTTGCGAAAGAAGCAAATAGACTTCGTATTAAATTCGCACTGAAACGAGCCCAGGACAATACTTTAGAGGCTCGAATTACCAAACGAAGGGAAAAGAAGGAAGCTGATGAGCTTCATAAACAAAATGAAGGAGTAGTTTATGCTTCTGGTGCATTTTAAATTTGTTTTGTAAAATATAAATTAGAGAAAAGCGATATTGTATCTTTAAATTGAATTTTCTCAAATTGGTAATTTTCAAGTTTGCGCGCAGTGTTATTATCAAACCATATATGCTATGCCCATAAAAATTTAACTGTGTATGCTAGTGTTGTTAGTCTGCATGCTAAAACCAAAAATTTTACTTATGTCGATATATATACATATATTTACCTTCAAAACATGATAAAAAATTTACATATTTTTAAATTTTAAAAAGTTTTCTTAATTTTTCAAATTTAACATTCATTTTATAATATATTTTGGTTTTAAGTTAGAGGTTAATGTATTTCGAATGCATTTTTACCAAAAATTGTTTTCTATATGCAATATTTCCAGAATTATGATGCGCGCAACATTTGATAATTTTTATTTACATGTTTCTTATGTACATTTTTAAATGCTTAATTTACAAATTATTTATTTATTTAAAATTTTTATTTCACATACAGTGTAATAAGGCATATCTATGTAAGGTATATAGTAAAAAAAAATATAACCTTTTAATGATATAATATGAGTTTTTGTGTTTCGAGTTTGAGGATTTTTATGATCGTTTCGACGAGCCCAAAGGTCCTGTGCCCCCTTAAATGCCAAAACCCAGCAATTTGTAAATAACAATAAAGTTAATCAAAGGTACGTAGTGTGGATATGAATGAAATCATATATAGAATCATGCATAGAATTCAAAACCAGTTTGAGTATGATACATAAAATTTTCAACAATGAAATTTTATTATTACGTTTAGATGAATTTGCTCTTATAATTATACAATACTAGCAGAAGCACCCGATGCTACTTAAGTTAGATTGAGAGTAATGTGTCTAACAACGAAGAGAACCATACCGCTGTAATCCTTATCTAATAACGATGCACAAACTACGATTCATACTCATACATTTTGCAGACTGATGCGATATGGAACACACATAAAACTTTCGATAGAAAAATAAGCTAATTCTCTCTCAGTTTAGAGTTTATAATGATTTTCGTCTTTCTAATCGAATGGTCGTAAAAACTCAAGTTCCATCCGATATTTCATCTATATTCAATTTTAGTCGATTAACTGTACAAAAAAAATTTAACATAATTGATCAGAAATGAATAACGCGAACAAACAAACAAACACACAAACTGACGTATATAGATTTTGTAAAACTTAATTAACAACCTCTGCGATTTGAAAGTGAGCGATAGTAACACTTTTCGAAATAAAGCACTTTTATCTCCAAACGCACGAGACTGTTGCCACTCGGAAAAATGAGTGCAGAATTTAGTGTTGTCAGAGTTTTTAATTAATATCTCGGCTCATTATAGTCGTACGAAGATGAGAACAGTCGAAATGGTTTCCTCCGAATTTTTGGAATCGGGAATAAATGTATTTAATATTTGGCAATGCTATTTTTATTTCGTTGTCAAACTTTGAAATTTTTTATTAACGAACTCTACGATTTGAAAGAGAGCAATGGCAATCTAAAGCAGATTTTTATTTTCAACGCACGAAATCGTTGCCACCCAGAAAAATGAGGGCGAAAATTAGGGTTTTCAGAGTTTTTAATTAGCATCTCTGATTTTAGCTAATGTTTTGGGAGAAAATGTGGACGTCGACCTTTCCTAGGCACCAGAAAAGAATTGTAGAAAGTTTGACACAGAAATTCTTCTTTATATATATATTCTTCTTTATATATATTCTTTATATTCTTCTTTATATATATTCTTTATATATATACTAGATTACAGTGTATATAGTCATTTATTATCTAAAGCAGAGTTTCTTAAGCTATGGGTCCCGACCCCTATAGGGGTCGAAGGACCTGCAGCAGGGGTCACCAAAAATTTAGCAGTTTTGATATTTCTTTAAATGTATAATAATATATTACTAATACATTATAATAATTTTACAATTACCACATATTTTTACACTATGTATCTGAAAATAGATAAAGATAAGACAATACAGACAAAGAAAAAATGAAACGTTTCGATGCATTCTCTTTATAATATAAACATTCATTTTACTTCCTTTCCACGTGGCGTTGTCATTTCGTCTGTTACCTATTTAACATTTTCACATTGTTTTATGTCTTAAAATTAGAAATTTAAGTTATTGACCTAAAACTACGATAGTATATTACAGCACAAGTGAAAAAATGGACAGTTTCACTTACGAGTGTGTCGGATTTGCTCAATGCCTATGGGTCCCACAAAAGTTTCGTAAATATTAGGTGGTCCTGGAGTAGCAAAAAAAATCTCAGTGATAAAAAGGGGTCGTGACTAAAAAACGCTTAAGAATCCCTACTCTAAAGCAAACAGAATTGCAACAGCAGAGACTTTGTTTTTCTATTTCTTCATCGCTAAAGTTTTGTAAACATACTATTGAGTATTAAAATTTCCATACTGTGAAGGAAAGCATATGGCAGAATCATATTTATTTTACAAATAGCTTATAACGGAAGGATGAACCAGACCATTTTCATGTACAGAACAACAGAAATTAGCCGCACATACGTCCATCTCTGGAATAATAGCAACTGGCATACGGCTGGACGTGGATATAGAGTAGAATAGAATTTTAGAATACTCCACTTCCCTGTAGTTTTAGTTCTGTGCCAGAGTTCGTCTGTCTTAATGGTTGGCGACTATTTTTGTGTTCGTTGTAACTGTTGATTAAATGTTTTCAGTTGATGAGAGATCTGGAAAACATGTCGGCTAAGGCAGGAAACGAAGATCACCTGCAAACAGTCGCTGGGCCTCGACCAACTCAGGAGCAGCTGTGCGTTACTGTAAACGTCAATACAGTAAGCTACGATTCTCCAAGAGTTTTTTTCTTCTTCCTATATGAGGCATTACATAATTTACACAACAGAAAATAACAATTGGGATTTCTTTATAGAAAACCGGAATTTTAGTCTCCTCTTTTATATTTTTGGGGGGCGTCATTACCCTTACCTATAACTGTACACATATCGTTAAATGCGATCGTTTGTTTACCCAAGTACCTTTTATTTTTTATGCAAGTTTTAAGCTCTTCCTTCGCAGCGTAGCAATTTTAAAAGTCAACAGAACATATTTTCTTAGTCTTGAGAAAATATTTTAACAAGCTTGCTTTCAATTTGAGGAAGTATATTTGTTTTGAACTTTTATAAATAGCTGTAAATCTTGTCAAAAATTTAAATTAAAACTATGTATGCCTTGCTTTGCATTTGTGTATATTATCCATTTGTTACATTTTAAAATAATCTGACGAACTCGGAGACACATTCAGCGAAATATCTTCGACTTTAGTGACTTTTCAAAGTTACCAGGTTTGTTTAGCTCTCCAGGAAAGAAAAAAAAGTTCCCAATGAATACCGTTTACAGAAAAAATGAAAAAGTAATCTAACAATAGTTACAAGCAAAGTCGCATCTGTATAGATTGCATCGTTACTGAAGCTACGAGTAACAAGTAGCAGCAAACTATCAGTGCAGAGTTAACTGCCATAATTACAGCTGACAATACTCAATCTGCTGCCATCGTTAATATTTCTAATGGAATAACTATAGCTGAGATGAAGTACGAAGTGAAGCAGAAAGTCACATTCATTTATTAAGGAACAGCAGAATTCAGTTAAAAGTATTTACTTTTGTTTATTTACTGTAAAAATCGAAAATCACAACTAATATTTATTCTAGAGTTGTGGGGCAATCTTGCTATCGAAACTGATAACTTCTGTATATCCATTATCTCAGCGCATGACCGAAAACAGCTGAACACAGTAATTCAAATCCAGTTCAAATCCCGGCAACGGGTTGACTGCATGAGAAGTTGCGTTGCTTTTTTCTCATATGTAAAACGAAAATACTCCAGTCTTCATTAAAAATTCCTCTTCAAAACCCTCCTTTCCCTTAGGCAGATAGCCTTTGCTCCACTCCACATATGTATCTTAATTACCCCTCTCCCGTTGGCATGGTGGTAAGAAAACTGGCTGCTATAGACTTGATTGTGGATTTGAACTCCAGAAAAGACATCGATGTTTGTAAGGGAATAGGGTCTTTGTGGCTTGGGGATGGTAACGTCGCTAGATTAGATAAGCATCTCATTACATTGCTAATGAGCTTTAATGATTGAAGTTTTTAGAATAACTCATTTGGTTACATAATTTTTTTTGGCTGACATTGAAAAAGTGTACAACCTCCTATATAATAGTCCAGCAATGATGCTTGGGCCACGTTACTGGATACTTACGTTACTTTCAGCTGAAAGTATTTTTGGTACTTATTCGCAGGGCATGAGGTATCAGAGATCCTTGGAAGGTTCTTCTTCAAAATTAGGATGATGTTAGAGCGGGACTTTGGCCAATGTCAGAAGCTTACTTTAAAATAAACATTTCAAGGTCCTAGGAACCCTCCACTCATCTACGATCGTAAAAGGTGTTTTCAACACCACAGAGTGTAATACAGAATTTTAGCAAATTTAGAAACTCAGTCTTCTTTTCCGCAGCATGTGACAGTTGACGGAGGACGGGGACATCTGGTGTCTAACAAAGGTAAGCAGTTACATGTCCGACGCCCTCCACTATCTTGAACCGGCAGCTTCCGAGTCCCAAGAGGCCCGCCTCGGGATGAATTCGCTACTAGAGTTTCGGACAAGATTTTCGGAAGAAGAAATCACCTTGAACTGACTGTTCCAAAATAACAGACCATGGTCTTGGCGATGATGATTATGGATCTGATCAAGATCTTGTTAGACCTGAAGCATAAGTAACAACAATAACATAATTTAATTACTATATTTAAAACTTGCCAAAGAGTTGAGACTGTATACAAACCTTTCCATGCGTTATATAGTAGTATTTTTTCATTTTAATTGCATTGTTCGATTGAATGGTAAATTAAACAGTCCAACCGTCGGCGAACGAACTTTAACTGCAAACAAGCAATAAAAGATTAATATGGCTGTTCGGAAATAAGACGAGAATGGAGGAGTTTTTCCTTGTGATTTATAAGGATATCTTCCATTTGTTTTTTTTATTTGCTAGCTTATTTATTGTTTAAAGTGCTAGCACATATGTGAACAGATTTCTTTTAAATAAGATATTGCATACATTTCGCAAAATGCGGAAACTTACATTTTGAAATATTTTACTCCAAGTTCTGCAATGGAACCAGAGAATTAAGCTTTTATTGTTATTGACCAAATGGTGTAATAAATTCAAATTTCGGAATTTACATATTCAGCAACACATTTTCTTTGTTTGGTCACACGTCAGTAAACTGAAAAATGCTCTAGCTGCTGTTTTATCGATACCTTTAAAAATAATTTTCTTTTTTATGTTTCCGATATTTTTTCTCTATCTATATTCCAAAGCAAACATTATACACATCATAAGAGCTACAAACATTTAAAATGAACCCAAAACATTGTACGTAGCACAATAGGGGAAAAGCAAAGATTTCCGGAACAGTATACGATGCGTTTCTTAAACTGGTGTGCTCATAAATAAGACGTAAAAACCATAAAACGCTCTTTTCCGTATAAATAAGATATATCCCTCTGAATTTATTTGCACTCACATGGGATACATCCGCCAAAACATTGCTTAGAAAACTGCGAATATATACGCCTGCGTTATTTTAACAAATACGTATTTCCGAAATATTTTCTAAACATATCCATGACGATGTCATTAACTATTTCGTATGCTTATGAGATACAGTAAGTATTGAGATTGTTTACCGTACTGTTGTCAAGACATTATACATAGCCTTCGAAAAAGAAGACTGTATTCTCTATTTTATTAAACAGAAGATTCTAAATGTATTCTTTTCGATATAAAATCTCTAAAAACAACTCGCAGAATTTAATACAAAACTTGGGGAAGGAGTATTCTAAAAAACCCAAATCTAATTTCTCTCATGGCCTGTATAGAATAAATTTATGAGTCAATAAAATAATTAATATTTTTAAATTAATTAAAAAGTAAAATTTCCATACCTTTGTTTGCATACTTCCCTGAGATAACAAGATCCAGTGATTTTATTAATCTGGATCACTTTACTCAGCTTATGAACCATTTATATTGAAGACTTCTGAGAACCAATTTAGTGAACAGCAAATCAAAATCTGCTCAATCCGACAATCAATAGTTTACCCTTTGAGTGAAATAACTTTCATCATTATATCTATTAAAGCATATTATAAATTAGGTGCATCATGCACCAACCCTTTCAAACCGGAATGGCTGAGAGTATAATGGCCATGGTGGTTGTAGCTTAAAAAGATGGCTATACCCAATTTACTGGCCGTTTTATTTTTCACTTACTTTTCATGATTCAGAACAGCGCTAGGTGAACTATCATTCTTGATATCCGCTGTGATCGAATCTGTACCAAATAGCCTGAAATACTCGTTTTTCTTAGTCTCTTTTTCTGTTGTGTAAGGCTGACTGCCAAACCGATGGGATCGGGTTCGAATCCCGGAGAAGGCATGGATGTTTGTAATACAAGGCGAACGGTGTATTCCGAGTCCTCTCAACAGGCTTGTGATAGCGGAAGGAGGCCGTATGTTCCTCGGACCGCCTCCGGGGTGGTCTGTGTCAAAATTGGAGAGGACGCTTAACAGTAAGCTAAGTTCAGCAATACCTCAGTCACCTGTGGTATTACAAAGGTGCTGGCCTAAATTTTACCTATACCTGTTTTGTGCAATATTAGTAAATATGCCCCTTTAGAAGTGAGTCCGTCTGTGCACAAAGACTCTTGTCGCAAATAAGGAGTGATCTGACAGAAGGCAATGCAACATGCACGAAATTTCGTCTTTTAAAATACCCTGTCAATACCAGAGTTGTGTTTAGAAAGGATTAACTGTGTCTTCCCGAATTTAGCCTTCAAAAGATTCAAACCAGTTGCTTTTACATAATTGAAGCAAAACTACTACTTTTAGGACTGGAATTTCATTTCTTCTACAGAAACCATATAAGAATATGCAACCTTTTTACTTAAATTTCCGAACTCGAAATACGGAGTTTGCTTTCCTAAAATTCTTCGCTTCGAGCAAATGTGTAACTGGAAGTAAATATCTACGGATAATAGACAAGGAAGTAAGTAAGAAATCCTATTTTTACAATACCCTATTCGGATCCGCACATAAAAACAAGATTCTGCATTTTGCATGTTACATATATGGGACACACAACTTCGTTTTTGCATAGCCCCCATAAATTCCCGAATAAAGGATATAAAATTAAAGCTAAGTCAAAATGTTTAACTAACATGACTGTTATTCATTTAAATACATTGAATATCAAAAACTTCATTTAAATACATTGAGTATTAAAAAAGGATGGTTTTTTTGTTTATGTATATTAATATTTAAATTGTAACAAGTAATTAATTATACGATTATCATCAAATTTAATCAGACACCGACAAGTTCTCTTTCTTTCCTTAAACATCTAAATGTTTTTAACTCTACACATGAAACAGAGAAAAAATATTTAAAATTATTAATTAAATGTAACTCCGTGTTGCCTTTGTAAATTTTTAAAATTAAAATTATTTTGAGAAGCTGAGATTCCGAAAGGGACTTTATCAAATGTAAATGCTAAGAATTGAACAGAAATAATTTTTCAGAAAAAAACTCAAATTATAATTGTTAAAAATATGCGGTTTACATAGTCTTGCATCAAAATAAATCACGTAAATAAAAACAAAAAAATAAAATCTGAAAGCTTTCAAATTTTACATTACGCCCAAAGGGACCTTTTTTCACGTTTTGTTTGCTACCTTTATTTATTAAATACCATGTTTTCCTACACTTAAACCATAAAATTAAATTCAGTAGCAATATCGCATGAGCATATCTTCAGAATTTTCGATACACAATCTCCCGCGCTGGAGATAATTTTTTTTTCGTACAGTATAAACCATTGCTCGTTTTGAAATCGTTGAGTTCGTTAATCAAAAATTCGTTAAAACGTTACAAAATATGAAACCGATAATAAAACAAATTTTAAATTCCGAATTCGGGCTTCCAGATGCCCATATTCAATGGAAGATTAAATTATTCAAAATTCGACGGCTCTAGGTACCGTTGTTTTACCATAATGCGAGACACGTACATACATTTACGCAGAGTCCTCATTATTTAATTTCTTTAAATGTAACACAGGGCTCTAATACTCGGTGACAACAAAATTAAAAATCCGTTACATTCCATCTCAGATCGCACTTAAATCTCAAATATAAAATCACATAATTTCCTTTCTATATTTGCTTTGTCAAAAGCATTGTTGTAACGAAGAAGTCTATTCAAAAGTTATGAATACATCGATTACTTTAACTCATATTAAAAGTAAATTAATTCTATAGTTGACGAAAATCTGCAACAAACTGTGAATAAAAATTTCGAGCATGGACATAAACTTTCTTGCTTTATTATCTTTACTGTCTTCTTCATTATTCTTTTACTTGAGAAGAGCATCTGAAAGCACTTTGTAACGAACGTTTGAGATTTCAGAAATTAACATCTGCAAGCACGTGACTTCTACATGACTGTAATTTTGGGGATTAAAACTATCTTTAAAGAAAAGATCCACCGCCCCTTGAATAATCTTTCGCTCGAACAAGGATTCGCGATTGCTGCTTAAAACTGATATAGCGCACTAAGAAGATTTCTCAATGCAGCTAAGAATTCACATTCAGTTTCATATTCACTTTCAGCATACGCACACTGCGCAACAAAAAAGGGACAGTTCTACTGGGCCGATTCACGAGATTCAACTTGTTTTTTTCATGTCTCGAAAGCGCAACTTTGAATATGTCTTAGATTTATATATAGCATTGTTCTAATATAAGTATTTTGACAAAAAACCGGACTTTTTATGAAATGACATGGGAATTTTTTTCCATATTTCGATCTTACGACTCAAATTGTCTTAAGTGTTGTAAAAATCGCACAAGTAGTTTTTAAAAAATTAGCTGTCAAAATTTTAGCTCCTCAATGTAAATTGAATTTGATATATATTTATTAATATCTCTCTTTCTTATTAAACTTACTTGATTCCTTCTTCCAGAATTCGAAACTTAGGCTTAATCCAAATATAATTCGCACATTTTTTATGATTTATTTTTTAAATTTGCATTTTTGAATATTTTTTATAAATTTTTCGAAAACGATTTTATACTATAACCTATAAAAATTTTAACATCGACTTAAAGTAGATGTATTTCTAGGCACACCTGCAAAAAATTAAGAGTTCTTTATTCAAAATTTCCTAAGATATACGTGAAATCACATATTGGCATATTCGTTAGAAGCGATAATAACGCCAAATGTGGTTTAAGCACTTTTACTAAAATTATTTGAAAGTAATGAACGTGAACTTATTTTCACTAGTGTACAATGAAAAATATGAAAGGAAAATAGGTTGCTATAAATTAAGAAGTTCGCCGAGTGAATTATTCTTGGCGCAAACTGAACAAAATGCCCCAAGATAAATTTTTTAATTTCTCCCTAAATTTGGCACCAAATTTTACAAAATTTAATATTTAGGCATAATTTAAGTCGTAGAATCGAAATATGAAAAAATTTGGTATGTCATTTCAGAAACGTCCGTGTGTTTGTAAACATTAGAACAATGCTATATATAAATCTAATATATATCCTAAATCGCGCTTTTGAGACATGAAAAAGTCAATTTGAATTTCGTCAATCGGCCCAGTAGGACGGGAGACATAAAACTGTCCTTCCCCCCTTTTTTTCGCCGTGTACGTGTTTCATAAGAAAATTTAATGCATTTAAACTCTTCAAGGCAATCACATCCCTAATACAACCCCCTCTGAAAATCACCAATATTTGTGAGAAAATAATTACACAGGGTTTTTACACATTTTTAGAACAACTTCGAGGCCATTAATTAATGCTTAAAACGTAAAGAGCATTTTTTAAATGATCGATCTGATAATTTTAAATAAATAAATAAATAAATAAATATTTTCAATAAAATGTTTTTCTCGATTATGAATCTGCATCGTGATTTCCATGTTAGAATGGTTCTTCGGAAAATTTCCAGAGGTCTTCAAGTACTTTCCAGAGTCCATCAATCGTGGTTGGTTTGCTGTAGAAAGAGCTCTTTTCGAGTGGTATAACAGACCACAGAGGAAACATCAAGGGACTTTTCAGGAATACGTTGGAAAGTATATATGCAATACCTGTATCAGGCTTCATCTTTTCAAAGAATGCAGTGGTAAATTTCCAAGAATGACTTGTTTCTTTTTATGAATGAAGTTTCGCACTTTCCTACATTTCTTAATCTGGGATTAAGAGATGGACTTTTTTCCGTAAATATCGGAGGTAAAACTTTCTCTTGATATTACGTTGACTTGATTTTAACATTTTCTTTTTCCCACTCTTCTTACTTTAAATTTTCCATTGTAAGAGAAACCTTCTACAATCATAAACCCCTTATTGAAACTTTTACCAAGGTTGCGCACTTTTTTCTTTTCGTTTTCAATAATAAATAGACCTTCGTTTTTTTTGTTGCACTATATAGGTAAACCCATGCTTAATCAATGGTCAAGACGTATTTCTATTTACAAAATTATTTCCATACAGAGTTCTACAAACCGTTCTACGTCGAGCCACATGCCTCGGCAAAAGCTGGTGAACATAATGTTTTTTAGCTTTTTTAAATTGCAAATGTTGGTTTATTATTTTATTTATAGCTGCTACAGATGCATTTAAACACTTTGCAAGTGACTTCTGCGTTGACAGATTTTCGCTTGTTACCAACGATTTAACTTTAAAAATATTAGAAACAATACGTACCTTTTTCGTTTATTCGTTTGAGTTCTTCTTTCCATGTAGAAGTAATGATTATTGTTTTTTCCCTTTCCGATTAATAATGTTGCTTAACTTAGAAATTTTAATACCATGCACGTCTCAACGTTTCTGAATAAAGGTATAGGAATATTTCCCTTCGGAAAAAGCAAAAACATATTCTTCAATACGTAACTTGTTTATATGAAAATTTTACATTTTAAAGGAACAATAAATTTAAATGGTAGCAGACGATATTTTTCATTTCAAATAATAAGCTGTTGCCAGAAATTTTTATTCCCAAATATTTGCTTTCTTTAATTCTTTATAGAAATCGTTCTAAAAATGTATAAATACCGTCTGTAAATAACAGCAACGAACATGAACGACAGCCATTTTCTCTTAGACTTCGTCTTTACAGATGATGATAATCATTGTTGAGTGAGGGCATTTTAAGAAGAATTTATTTATTTTAATTATGTTTCTATAAAAGATATATTGTATTTGTTTGATATGCATTAACAAAATAAATAAATAGATCGCTTTGGATTATTTGTTATTATGAGAAAGCACGCGAGGGATATCTGCCCAAGGGAAGAGATGCCATATGAGAATATTAAATAAATAAATGATTCCCTTGATTTGAGTTCATGTCTTCAGTTTTGTTATGAAGAGCTTTAAATTTTAACCAAATATTCTGTTTATGAAAATAAACAATATTCATAACTTCTAAAAATTTCTGTTTACATTGATCATATAATGTTTAGTGAAAGTTTCACTTTGCCTTCCAGTTTTTTAGCCGTAGGAAAAAAGAGTAACATAACAAAAAGAAAAGATAAGGTAAATAAATTTTAATTTCCCTTACGTTAGGAAGAAAAAAAAGCTAGTAATATTTTGACTTTGCGTGATTTTTCAATAAGCCTTAGTTATTCTAAGCATATACCACGGGTTTGCATTCCTCGCTTAAAACATTTACCACCAATCTATTATGAATGTTTTAATATATCTCAGCAGAATGACTTCCTCTCGAGTTTTTGTAGAATTCACCGGTCATATTAGCGAAATACTCATTTAAAATTAAGATTTAATTAAATTAAAATAGCAATAAACTTATAAAAAATCTCTGCTTTAATATATACTAATACCGGGATGAAAAGAACATTCGATTTCTCTTTCTAAAACTGAATTACATGAAATCTCTACAATAATTATACAATAAGAAATGAAGAAATCCTGAAGTAATGTACTTGGCACTGTTGCAAGCTAAGAAAGAATTGTTGCAAGCTTATACTCTGCAGCATGGGTTCTGGAAACTTCTGGAAGAAGCGGTCGTAAGGTTTCGAAAATATGCTTTCACGATTCTTCCAGAAAGACGCCAAGTTCGACAGAAATCGACAAATATTGGCAACTCGGCGAGAAAAATTGCCGCGAAGGCTCCTCAACGAAACTGCCATATCTATTCACTCTGCTCATTTTGTTTTACTGATGATCTTCACCGGATGCAGAGTAAAAGGAAGCACTGCTTTCTGAACTTTCTGAAACTTTAATTCACTATATGTTCTTAGTAGTAGTAATTCAGTTCTAACTGAGTTATTTTTACAATTCCAAAGCTACTTCATTCGGAATTAAAAGATCTACAATTCAATGTAATGAATAAATACTTAGATATGTGGTCGCAAATCAGAATAAACCCAAAATACAACATAAAACTACCTTTCTAAAAAACGATAAACAAGCAATATAAAATACTACAACAAAACAAAGAAACAAAAAAAAATACAATCAAAAGGGATTAAAACATTTATAAATATTTACAAAATATTTTTGAATTATGTAAAGTTAAAAATAATTTATCTTTTCCAAAAGACTTACGCAGTCTTTAAATCTTCTTAAAACATGCCTTATTTTTATATTTTTCCTTTCTTCGCCAGAAATCTATATTCGATTCGTAAATTTGTCCCGAGAAAGAATATTTATCTTTGAAACTTTTGAGCCCTGGTTGCTTATTTTAGACCAGAATTAAGCTTTTAAATATTTCTTAGATGAGCATTTTCTTAAATTTGGCAAACGAAGAACATACCAAGCCATATCGGAAATTGCTAAATCCATTAAGAGTGCTTATAGAAAACACTACGATGTTCATAATATTTTTGGCCATTGCAATCTGGCTCTCAAATAAACAAACGAACAACTAATTTAACAAATGGCAAGTACCAATACATTTATCTAACCAAGCCCCTTACTCGGACGTTATAGCGTTAAGTAACGCTGACTGCTGTACAAACGGACCTGGGTTCAAATCTCGGAGAAGGCATGGATATTTGTAAACGTATAGTGTCTGTGCGGGAAAGAGGGGAAGAGGAGCGGGAGACCCTCGGGCTGTGCCCTTCCAAAGCGTTCTTAATCAAAAATTTGGGGGGGGGGACTATGCATTTAATGCTGCAGAACTGGAATGTCGATCGTAAGAACTAGAATGCCAGTCGTAAGTTTCTGGTGTCCCGTCCACTTCTACCTATATATGTATTATTCTTCAGTATTTTAATGTACTGAAAGAGATCTTTTACAGTAAACTGCGTAGAAATTCCTCCACAAAGGCATCCTCCCCTTAAGCAGATAACCCTATCGTGCTTTGTCATAATCAACTAAACCAAACCTACAGTAAACTGTGACTGTGAAAGATGTTAAGCGACTACTGAGGCAATCAAACAGCAATTCTTTACAGATGTAAAAAATATTTCGTAAATATAACCTTGGGTTGTGCACGAATTGCAGCATAAAAAATGGAAACAAGGAATAGAAAATTTTCGCTTATCAACGCTGTAGATAAGAAAAGAGCCACATCTCAATCCATTTACTACCGGTGATAAAAAAAAATAATCAGCGAATTGATACCACATAGCAAACGAAAATCTTTATCTAAAAATATATTACGGTAGGATATAGAAGGAATTACAGGATATAAACTGTGGTTTGAACTTTAGACTATCAACAAACAGCTGTGAACAGCTGATATCGCTATACATCAACAACAACAACAAACAAATCTTCACTAGCTAGCAGATGTGATTTTTCATCCCGATAAACGCGAGACTTCACCCGCTATAAAATCTGATACCGTTAGATTACCACCTTTTTTCATAGCTTCCCTAAACATTAAAAAAAAGTATTTATTTAAGTTTGGCATATGATGCCGTGAACGCCGAATTAAAAGCGAATACCTTGTATGACCAAAATACTCAGTATTTAAAAATCAATGCATTGAATGAATGATAAAAAATGCTTAAATAATATTGGTAAATATATCTTAAAAGAGAAAAAAGAACATATCATTAAAGCGGAAGAAATGAAAGAAACTAGCGTTTGAACTTATTTCATAATTATATTATATATCTATGTTTTATTCATGTGTAACATCGTATATTGCTAATTTAAATGCATTCATTTCCTATATAATTTAAATATCCTCGTTAGAAACAACCATTCTCCGATAACATATTGTTGCGTTCTACGGATTCGTGGATTTGGAATACTTGACGAAGAATCAAAACATAATTTTTTCGCCAGTATTACAGAGGACAGTTCCAGAGACACATTTACAGTCGTTGAAAAACTACGATAAACACGCTGAAACAACCAGCAACACAGCCTTTAGGCTATATTGGGGAAGACAGCTTCATGGCAAAGCATTAAAGTACAGCTCCCGATACGGTCGTTCGTGCTCAAGCTAATCTCTTCAACACAAGACACTATTTTCTCCTCGTACAGGAGGGGTATATATAACTTTAACCTACATTCGAGAATATTTTCGCAAAAACCGCTAAAATGCGGTCTAGAATGTTCTTGCTCCAACTATGGCATATCACTAATTTTGTCGCCAAATATCGTCAAATAGGATATTTCGGGGCAAATCTGGAAAGAACGCAGCACGCAGAACGTTTTTTCCTCGAAGAATAATTTCTTAGGACATTTATTTTTTATGTTCACATCACTATGGTTGAGATAAGCATCCTTTAATTCTGTATACACTTATCACATTTTGTAAAATAATAAAGAATATAATGAAGAGGTGAGACACTTACGAACAAGGAAAACAGTAGTGAAATTGACAGTAGTGAAAACGGTAGGAAAAGTGAATGCGCACTTCAGCAAGGTCTGTATGTAAGATATGGACTTATTTGTTTAGGCTTTGAATGGTGATTGGCCAAGAGCTCTACGTAGTGTAGATGGCAAAATAGGCTATTATTTCAGTGGCGCATTTTTGGAAAAGTTATTATTAGTTTTATAATTGAGGGGAAGTACTCAAATTAAAATTAGTAAATTCGAGTATCGTTTCATAATAATAAGAACTTTTTAATACCGTGAAGAAATAAATAAATAATTACAAAATGGAAGAATGAACCAAAAAAATTCAAAATTAAAACGGAGTGCAACGTATCTCGTAAAAGCTCTTCAGAGAGATGGTACCACGATAATCTTACAGGACGGCAATGATTCTACACTATGAACATTGAATAACTGAGCCAAAAAATTTTCATAAGACATTTAATTGTCATAATTTAAGTAAACTGAAGTAACTTAATTGCTCATTAATATTTATTGTTGAATAACTGGATCAGACTACATTAATTATAAAAACATTTAAAAATAATTCATTTATAAAATCTTAAATTACATCGATTCTTTTCTTGTTTAGAGGATATATATAAGAAGGAGGAAATCTAGGTACATGAAAATGTGTAAATAGTAACTATAATTACATATGTTATATATGGTAAAACCTAAAAGACCAGTGAAAGCTTCAATGGTATTTTATAAAAATTATGCATAAAGACACTATTTTTGAGCCTCCGAAAGCTGATATTTCCTCTCAGAGTAATTTTATTTAACGTTATGTTTCGTTGTCTTATCCGTACGCTGTATGGGCGGCCATGATACGTCGTGACGTCACGTTGTTAACATTACCTCGGCTTCCTTTTTGTGACGCGATGCTTATTCCATCTATTCCAACCTACTTGGCATGCAAGAGCTATCTGCCTAAGGGGAGGGTGATATTCAATGAAATATCACATTAGTAAACGAATAAGAATTCTAGACCCTTTTTTTATTTCCGATCAACCATTTCGATAAACAGCAACAAAACAAAAAAAAAAAACTGAAAACTTTCAGATTTTACAAGTATATTAACCTCAAAGCAGCGCTTTTTTAACGTTTTGTGTATTACCTTTATTTATATCATGCTCTTCGCAATTAAACTATAAAATTCAATCCAACAACAATATCGCAAAATATTTAAAAGAACATATCTCTACAATTTCCGATACACAGTCTCGCGCGCTGGCGATAAAAATGTTTTTTTTCGTACGGTGTTGCCATTGCTCTCTTTGAAATCGTCGAGTTTCTCAATCAAAAATTTATAAATGCATGACAAAATATGAAACTGATAATAAAACAAATTTTAAATTCCAAATTTAGGCTTCCAGATGCCCATATTCGGGTGGAGACGTACGTTATTCAAAATTGAATGGCTTTAGGTACCATTGTTTTTTCAAACTGCGAGAAACATACATACATTCATGCAGGTTCTCCATTATTTAATTTCTTTAACTATAATACATGGCGATAATATCTGATGGCATTAGTTTCAAAAGTGGTTCACCGTTTATAGTGAATCGACGCAAAATGCCAAAACGAAATGAATAGACCTTCTGAGCTACCGCTCCTTTGGGATAAAAATTACCACCAAATAGTGCAATTTAGTACTAATAATAAATAAACATGACGTCAGAACATATAAAAATCTTCGTTTTGGTTTTACGTAATCACGTTAATTACCGATAAATCAATTTTTATTTGGAACAAGGGATGAAAAAGAATATAAATTAATTTTAATTTCTTTGTTTTTTTCTCATATTTTGAGAAAATGATTAAAATTTGGAATCTGTCTTCGGTAGAATAATAAACAGTAGATTATGTTCAAAGTTAAGGGATCCTGCCATTATATTTAAAACATCTAAACTAAACTCTGGGCTTCCGGCAAAATGGCGTAATAGTAAACACCGCAATTCAATTTAGATTCGTAGTCAGGCAAATTTATGTGGCGCCGAGTTCACAAAGAAGACGTATATTTTGTTGTTATTTTAAATGCCATTAGGGATTTTCGGCCGCGAGAGTGACTGGCGCGAGTTTTAATGGGTTTGTTAGATAATCACAAAGCTGATAAAAATGAGCTCATTTTTATATTCTTTACTCGCAGTATCTTTATACATACAAATCGATTATCTTATTAAACGAAGTACCGTCTGTTCCTCCAGAATTCCGCCGGAATCACCCGCGCAAGTTTGGTTTCATCTCCACCAACTTTCAGGGTCGACGGGAAAATGCGTAAATATCAAATTCTATCCAGCCCATCAGCGGCCGAGCTGGTGTAAAGTCGCTGAACACTTCCTGTTTGGTTCCGGGTCCAAATCCCGGCACACGGTCCGCTCCTATGGGCGCCCCCGTGGCTCCCCCATGCGCAAGATGTAGAAGAGCGATCTTCACCTAGAAAGTCCTCCACAAAGGCAACCAGAACACTCGAGAGCTATCTTAGGCAGATAGCCCTCGAGTGTTTTGCCGCAATTATGTAAACCAAAACTCAATTCGATAGCGCTTTTTGTTGGTTATATTCGGGAAAATAGCTAAATTACTCTGCATTGTATTGCAGAAATACTGAATTATTTATTTTCAAATAAGCTAAATTATTTATTAGTAAATAATATGCTCTGTGCTCTAGAGCAGAGGTGGCCATAGCACGGCTATCGTGGGCGAGTATAGCTCTTATGCAAATTAAGTAAATGTGTGAAATATGGTAAACTAAAACGATTTAGTGCCCAAAAGAAAGTAAGGTAAACTGTCACTGAATGATTATTTAGAATAAGATTTTTTTATCTGTTTGAAAACTGTTTCATTAAAATGATGTAAATACATTGACTTGTGGCTTTTGGGAAAATCTAGCTACGGCTCTCGAACAATTCTGAACTCAAACAATCGACTCTTACTGACGTGAATTTTGTCCATTCCTGCACTGTATTGAGAAGGAAAAGCCAAAAATTACTTTAGAGTTCCCATCACCCGACAAAAGGTGCTTTGTGAAATTCATGAAAATAAAATCATTCGGTAAATACAAACAAACATTTTATTGCGCAAAGACAAACACAACAGCAACTTTTTCATACATAGCTAAACTAATTCCACAATTCGTACCATCTAAAACCGCTCAGCGAGGAGTGGCATCAGTTGCGCAATCACAAACCTTAATTCAGCTTAGTTCGCAAAAGTATTTGTCTTCTTTTATTGTCCCAATAGCTATTACCTGTTTTAAAACTTATTATTGCCAATCCACTCATAGAAACGGAATAATTTATTTTTTGTTTGTTATTTTGAGCGTTAGCTTGTAGTGAACAGTTCGAAACTGATTAAAATTATCCAACACATAATGTAAACTGAAAATTTACAATGCTGAATTTTTTTAAATGTACTTCCGCTCGGCCTCTTTTCAAAAGTGTCATTTCTTAAGAATAAAATTATTTCAACAAAAGCCGCTGCATGTTAAGTCATGAATCGCATGCCTGTTATAATTACATTGTTAGCATCAGGCCAAGACCACAAATCTACATTTTTCTACTGCATTTTTAGTCCAAAGGGATTTAGTCCCGAAGGACTATTACTTTCGTTTGGGCGTTTTGCGTTGTTTCACAAGAAACGGCGTATCACTTTTCAATTTAGTGCTTATGTTTCTTTGTTGGTTATTATTATTATTTTTTTTGACGTAGCTTTCTCTTCAAAATTCGTCTGCGCGCGTTGTAAAAAGGAATTTTAATTATAGTTCTAAATAAATAGCCAAATAAATGTGAAATTCGTAACAATATTCTCTAAAACTTTAACGAATTTTTCATTAACAAACTCAAAGATTTCAAAGCCAGCAATACCAACGTTGTACAGAAAAACATTTTTATCTCCAGCGCGTGAGAGCGTGTACCAAAATTTCTAAAGATATGCTCAATTTAAAATTATTCTGCGATATTGCTGTTGAACTGAATTTTATGGTTTAAGTGCGAAGAACATGGTATTTAACAAATAAAGGTAACACACGAAATGTTAAATAAACGCCCCTTTGGACGTAATTAAAATCTGAAACCTTTCAGATTTTTTTTATATGTACTTTTAATGTTGTTTTCTCATATTTTAAGGCAACCACGTACTTAACGCAAACGCCCGCCAGCGGCAGAGTGGTAAGTCGTTGAACACTCGTAGTTTAGTCCCTCGTGAGTCGAATCCTGGTTAATGGGTTGGTTGTTTTCCCTATGCGTAACGTGCACAGAGCCAGTTTCCGTTAGAAAGTTCTCCACGAAGGCATCCCTTAGGCCGACAGACCTTGAGTGCTTTGCCATAATCAACCATACTTTTGCCGTAACCAACTTTGCCATAAAACTTAACGCAACGATCTTGAAGCAGTTTGGCCAAGAAAAAGAATAATGATTTACAGATGCAGAAATTATATATTACGTATGTAAATATTCTGCGTTTTAATTCTATACTTACCCCACAATCAATTAATAAATCTACTTACAAACAGGTTTTCGTTTCTTTTGTTCTAATGAAAATATCGTGTCGATCGGTTTGAGAATAGAGTTCAGGCAATTGTTGCCTTTAACGATTTGATAGCAAAATGCTGTGTTCTTGAGGAAATTTTAGCACATTTTTTCAAATTAATAGAATATCAGGATTTGTTTATAATAATAATAATCATTTATTTATCTTATATAATATAAGATAAATAAATGATTATTATTATCTAACAGTCATATATCTATTTTTCTCAAAAGTAAGCAAAATGCTAGATCTTTAAAAGCGATTTCCTAAAACTATGTTTCGTTTTCGATATAGTCACCATACCAAAAGATTCCAAAAGAATGTTGTCATGATCCGTTTGATGTATATGCTGGTTAAAGCGTTTCCAATAAATTAAATTTTTATCGTAATTGTGTTTTAAAGTCATATTTTAACAGCAGTAATTAACGCTAGATATCATACTTGTTCAGAGTTCCAATGAGGTGTTTTACATACCCTTTCCTATGGCGTTTATGATATTTTTACGATGATTAAAAAAGGAAGAAAACCTGCGCAGTAACAAAATGAAATAAATCATCACGTGAGCAATCGGTTTCGTCTTCATATAAGCTTAAAATATAATATCCAGCGCAAGTGGGCGATAGTGAAATCATTTCTTAAAATAACTGCCTTTGCTTTTTTGTATTTCTCCGCCCTCGTAAGATTAATTCATTTTTATTGGTAGTTATGCCGGATCATTTCCTATTGTTAGATGAGCTGTCAAAACATTAAAAACTTTTCTGTGCCGCCGTAAGACAATATGACAAAACTGATTCGCATGTTTACAAATTTAGGATATTTGCTTTAAGGTTTCAGTTTATATGTATCTGTATATATATACATATATATAACGATATCCTGCATTAATTAAACCCGCATTTTTTGTGGAAATAAATATGTGGAGAAAACTATTGTACATTTAATTTAAGCAATTTTTTTTGCTTTAATTAAATTTACAATAGTTTTCTCCACATATTTATATTTTTAAATTTAT
>KK116844.1:202069-225868 GCA_000611955.2 Stegodyphus mimosarum | reverse complement strand
GGGGTTATCAATAATTAATAATTACTTTTTTAACTCTTTAGTTCAATTTGAACTTAAATTTAATTGCATTTTTCTTAGTTAAATTTACAATAGTTTTTTCACACATATTTATTTCCATAAACTACCCGCGTATAATTAATCCACAGTGATATTAATTAAATTATTTTAATTTTAGTTGCGTTAGAGATAGATTTTGATTGTCCATATAACCACTTATATATATGTATATAATTTTGTAGTAATATAATAATTATAATAATATATAAAATTATACATATATAATTTTGAGAGAGAGACTGGATAAATTAGAAGACTGCATCGTTAATCTAGAAGACAGTCGTTAAACGATGAGATGCTTATATGTGTCCTAATTACTTGGAGAGACCCCCCAAAGCGTAGATTCATAAAAACAAACAAGACAGACAGTTTTGACAAAAAGAACACATTAATTTATTCGTGAACATTCTTGCGGTCCACATTATATTTGGGCGCGTGGTGAATTAGAATATAGCCAATTTACATCTTAACAATTAAAGAGCTACTGAGGACATTTTCTGGCATCAAGACAACTGTGATAAAAGGAATGTGCAGTATTGTGCTGTGACTTATCTCACTTGTCTGACATAACGACAGAACATGCTTACGAAATTCACCGTGCCAAGGAGAGCAAGATTGAGCCTGTCATTGGTTAGAGCCTTGAGCATCATACAGGTGACAATAACGATTTCTCTCAGTTCCTTGAATGGCTGAAATTCCATCACACTGCAGGCATGATTGAAAAAACTTATTCATTTTGAAAGATGTACTTCAGAAAAGTTTTTACAGTTTTTAGAGAGGGAAAGTACCCAAATTAGGAGAGGAATTAAGAAGCTATTGCTAATTTAAAGTATAAATTACAGTTATAGAATTTTTATCTGTGTGTGTTTGGTTGTAGAAATCGATTTGAAAATCGGTAATTTTAAAACATTGGTTGAAATAGTTTTGTTTAAAAAATATGCATATAGAAGGCAATGTCACGAAATTAATTTGAGTTTTTGCATTTTAACAGTACTGACTGAGAAGATTTGTATTTTATTAATGTTTACGAATTTGAGACATTGTAATGAAATGCATAGAAATATTTAAGATATCATACCACTGTTGGGAGAATTTTCATTTTAGGAACTGGAAAACATGCAGAAGATAAAAGTTTATACGTCATATTATTTATTAACTATTATTGGGTTAGCAAGAAAATTATTTCGGTTTTTAGTGTGAAATAAAACTCGATTTTTTTTCCTTTTATGCAAAACTGAATTTTAACCAGTCAACTATCTTTCATTCTGTTCAATGACCTTTTGCTATCTCTCTGGCACCTTCATGATTCCGGCTCATAGAATGTCTGGTATTTATCAGCAAAAATCTCAACCAAGTGCTATACCGTTATTCTTGAAAATTTTACCATCTAAGGAGTTCTGTAAACTTTAAAATAAATGATAATCCGATGGTGTAATGTATGGGCTATATGCAGAAAGCGACATCACTTCCCAGTCAAGCTCCAATAATTTCGTACGTGTTGCGAAACGTGTGGGAAGCCTCGCCTTGCCGTTATGGAACAGGATTCCTCTGAGATTTGCATATTCTGGCCTTTTCTCTTTGATTGTTTCCTCCAGTTTTATAAGTTGTTGGCAGTAAATATCTAATTTGATCGCTTGGTTGCTTGGAAGCAGCTCAAAATACTGCTGCTTTTCTACGGGTCCGTGGATTTTGAGTGACTAGCAACGCTTGATGAAGAATTAAAACATAGTCTATTAGCGAGTATTACTCAGGACAGCTTCAAAAACACGTTTACAGTCGTCAAAAAACTACGACAAATAAGCTGAAACAATCAGCAACACAATCTTCAGGCTATCAGGCTATAACGGTGAATACAGCTTCACGGCAAAGCGCTAGAGTACCGCTCCCGACTCGGTTCAGTCCTTCTTGGAAGCCAACGTACTCTCGAGACTCTCCACGCTACAACTCGCGACGCACTCGACAGCTTAACGATGCACACTCTCAATGCACCAACTCGCGATGCACTCGACGACCAAGTCGACACTAAACTGCTACTCCGCGTGCAGGCAGGGATTATATAGCTTCTGGCCTGTCTTCGAAAACATTCTAGGCCAAACCGGTAAGAATTAGTTCTAGAATGTTCTCCAGCGGTCTACAGCATATTGCCAATTTTGTCGACAAATGGGCGATTTCGTGCCAAATATGGCAACTCTGCCTTCCCTTGCCATTTTCTGGCAACCTTAAACCCGCTTTGCGAAGAAGCTATCTTACCGCAGTTGGACATTTCCTAACAATACACACCTTACTAATCATTCCCCAGATGACTTTTTCTGCTGCTATTTAATTTTCAGTATGGTTTGCGTTGACTTATCATGCTTAGACCATGATTTCTTACGATTAACGTTATTGTAGACAATCCATTTTTCATCACCACTGATGATTCGTTTGAAAAAATATTTATTTTTGCCCTCCTTGTTCAAGCTGACCATAAAATAAAAGTTGTAAACAAAAATATACGGAATTTGTTTCTATAGCAACTTAAAAGTGTCAGCTGCCAAATCTCAATAAAGAACAAAATTAAGATTGACAGAACAGTAATAAGACGAACATAACGCTATCTATTTGTGTAAACCGTAATTACTTTCTTGCCAACCCAATAAATTATTACATTACCATTAAGTAATAAAGTTTTAAAAATACCGGGTGTTTTCCCCTTTTAATGTTTTTTTTTTCGTAATAAAAGATATAAAGCGGTATCTCATTTCACAATAATTTTTAATAAGTACAATGCTCGGCTATACATTCATCTAACTCAAGGGTGGGCAAATAGCTGCCAGCAGGTCCCCTCTACTGTCGAAAATTCCGCCTGAAAGCGACACTGCAGGTTGTTTGCGATTGAAATGTGAAAGCATGTATAAACATTCAGAGTAAAACTAGACATATTTACAAGACAAGCAGGTGAAGGCAATTTTTGTCATTCCCCTTTATTAGGAGACCAGAAAGTGCATTAACGTGTCTCTACTAGGATTAGGGACCATCTGCAGTGTTTGGAGGACGAAGTCACATGAAGATTTCAGACTTTAAAGATACTAATTTCAATTTGCTCTCTTATCCCATTACTGCTGATATTGACACAACATCTCAGAAGCTGCAACTTGAACGTCATGACATGCAGTCAGATCACACTGTGAAAGAAATGTTTGATGCTGTAGTATTAGTTGAATTTTACAAATCTTTGTCTGCTGAAATATTTCCATGTGTGAAGAAATTTGCTGCGAAAATGTTCTCTATATTTAGATCTACATATATATGTTAGCAAAGCTTTTCTTTCTTAAAGATCAGCAAAGGTAAATAGAGATGGTCTTTGACAGGCATTAACTTCAAGGCTATGATGAGAATCTCAACAAGCAATCCCACTCCTGATTTAAATTGTGAAAAAGTGTCATAGGGTACATTTGTATCATTAAACTGATTCTAATGTTAAATGCGCTTGCAGCTACAGATGCTATGGAATTCCACAATAAATAAAACTGTCACTGTTTTACTTGATTTATATTTATTCATTTTAATGGTACAATTTATACATTTTCTGAATTGCAAAGGTATTAAGGAATGCAATTGTTTTAACCCTAATCTCCCTAATCCCGTCCTTCCCTAATCTCCTCTTCCACAAAGTGGCCCCTAAGCCAAAACAATTGACCAAATCTAGTCTAAATAGAAATGTTAAAATATCGCTTCTTCGTTTGCCTAAGAGGCAATACAAAAACCAAAAGAATAAAATGGTGATAACTGAAAACGCTTAAATGTATGAAGAAAAAAATACTTTTAACAAATTTTAAAAAATTCATAAAAAATCCGAAAGCTTTCAGATTTTAATATATTACGCCCAACCGGGCGTTTCTTTAACGTTTTGTGTGTTACCTTTATTTATTAAATATCATGTTCTTCCCATTTAAACCATAAAATTTAATTCCACAGCAATATCACAAAATATTTAAAACAGCATATCTGTAGAATTTCCGATACACAGTCTCACGCGATGGATATAATTTTTTTTTCGTACAGTGTTGCCAATGCTCGCTTTAAAATCGTCGAGTTTCTTAATCAAAAACTCATAAATGCTTTACAAAATATGAAATACATAATAAAACAAATTCCAAATTTGGGCTTCCAGATGCCCAAATTTGGCTGAAGACGTACATTATTCAAAATTTGATGGCTCTAGGTACCTTTGTTTTATAACAGTATGAGAAACGTAAATACATTTATGCAGATTCTTCATTGTTTAATTTCTTTAAATATAATATAGGGTGATAATATTTGGTGGCAGCAATTTTAAAAGTGATTCGTCGATTGTAGTGAATCAACGCAAAATGCCAAGACGAAATTAATAGCCCTTCTGGGCAAATTGCCCCTTTGGGCTAGTAACTAATTAAAGTGAAAATTAATTTTGTAACTCAGTAACTATTTCAATTTATATAAAGCAAAAAAAATAATAATAATAACAATTACGCACCTCACCTACATTTATTCCGAAGGGAAGCGTGACGCAATTAAACCTAATACAAAGCTTACGTTGTTGTTTATTGCAAGGGGTCAGCTATATATCTCAAAGTGTAAGAAATTCATTCCAGATAACTAGTTTCACAAGCCAAAGGTGCCACTAAATAACTACTTAAAGAAGATATAACATCAGATAGAATAGCAGTCTTAATACCAGATTGCTTCAATTTCTATTAAATTTCGAAATGCTCTCATTCTCTGCAAGATCATTTATTAGGTGTTATTAGCTTTTAAAAACAAACTTTCAATTAAGATTCAATTAAGCAAGCAACCGTATCCCGTAAAAATCATCCTACTAGTTCCCATTTTCAAATTCAAAAGCGCATGCGCATTCGCTCTTCTCATTTAGTTTTAGTTTCACTGTTCAATGGGATGAGAGCCGCAAGTTCTCAATCATTAATCAATTAAATCAATCAATAAAAAAATCTGAAATGTTTCATATTTTAAATTACGTCCAAAGGGGCGTTTTTTAAACGTTTTGTGTGTTACCTTTATTTATCAAATATCATGTTCTTCCCATTTAAACCATAAAATTTAATTCCACAGCAATATCACAAAATATTTAAAACAGCATATCTGTAGAATTTCCGATACACAGTCTCACGCGATGGAGATAAAAGTTTTTTTTCTGCGTGTAGAGTGTTGCTATTGCTCGCTTTTAAATCATTAAGTTTATTCATCAAAAATTCGTTAAAGATTTACATAATATGAAACGGATAACAAAATAAATTCCAAATTTGGGCTTCCAGATGCGCATATTCGGGTGGAAACGTACGTTATTCAAAATTGGATGGCTCTAAGTAACCGTTGTTTTATCACATTTGAAGAAATATGCATACATTTATGCAGATTCTTCATAATTTAATTTCTTTAAATATAATACAAGGCGATAACATTTGGTGGCAACATTCTTTAAAGTGAATCGGACATTTATAGTGAATCATCGCAAAACGAAAACAATAGTCCTTCAGGGACAAAGCCCCTTTGGACTAAAAATAAGCAAATAATCAATAAAATGAAAAATAAACTAATGAATAAATATAAACAAAATAATGTAAATAATGAATAAAAATCAACAAAGACAATAATTAATAAAAATCCAAACGATAAAAACAACACAAATAAAAGATTTTTATAAAATAAACTTTAATTTCAGACTCATAAAAAACTAGTGAACTGAAAAGAGAAAAAAATAGTGAGAATTAACAGGAATAAGAGATTAAATAAGTATTTATAAAATTCATCTGCAATTTTATATCACAAATAAAAAAGCGTGGGATACCTTTAATAAATTTATTGGATTATATTTTTAATAATGCAATTCCAGTAATAGATTTCGTTATTTGGCCGCCCATGCTTTCATCATTCTTGATATAAAATTGTAGATGAATTTTAGAAAGAAGGTTATTTTATCCCTTTTTCCTGTGAAAGTATACGATAAATTATTTTTTTCTTTTTAGATCATTAATTTTTCATGAGTTTTAAATAAAAGCTTATTTTAAAAAAACCATTCTTGTAATTATTTATCATTTTCATCTTTTAAATCTCAATCCCGCGTTGTCAATCAAATTTGAAAAATTGTTTTTAACAAAGAATAACTGTACGTTTACTTCCTAAAATTCTATTACGTCAAATGATCTTATCCCAAAACCTAGCGATTTTCGAAAATTGGCCAAAATATCAGAAATTGTGTTATTATTTGCATGAAGGTTTCGTCAAAAGATTTTTTCCCGCTCTATCCGATGATGCAAACAGTAGAATTTTGAGGACTCTAGTTTGTTCGTTGAACGAAAGTTTCACATTATATTTAAACACATTTAAATAGAATTCAGAAAATAACTCTTCACCACATTATGTTTGCACCCAAAAACGTGTTTGCGCATAATCTGAGCTCGAAAGCTTATCAGGTTAGTTTAAGTTAGGTTAGGATCTTTTTAAGATTAGGACCTTTTTAAGGGAAACTGGCTCGTATCCACGTTACACATGGGAAAAACAAACCATGCAGCGAGCCCGTTCGTCAGGATGATAACTTATCAGGAAGCAGTTTAATACTCGAATACAACTTCTGAGCAGAAGGACAAACAATATTTATGAGGTAAATAAAAACTTATAAATATAAAAGTAGTTTATGAACTTGAGTATTATGAAACCGATCTTAATGGGGAAAATAGAATAATGTCACAGCTGAAGACAGAAATGTCCAAGGACACAATAGAAAAATATAAATATTTATAGTGAAAAGAATACATGCTCCTGCAGCTTATGGGTAAGAATCTGAGGGGACCCGACCAGCCTGGCCGTTTCGTCCTCCTGATCATTTTGGATCACGCAATTTATGGGTATCTGTATTAATGCAAAAAATGAAAGAGCTTAAAGAAGAGATGCTTTCGAGGAGGATGTTTTTTTAATGAACTAGCTCATATTCCCGTTACACATGTGAAAAATCACGAAGCCTCCTTTGCAGCCGACCCGTTCGCCATGTTTATGAACCTGAGTTGAACTATCAGTGTCCAAGGACTGCTCAGTTCTTGGACACTGATGGAGCCTCGCAAATTAGATTTATAATTTTGAAAACTGATTTGCACATGGATATTTTTACGAAAACCTATCATCATGTCAACCTCTCATTTAGCTTGTATAAAAACGAGAGGAAAGCTACGTTAAAAAAAATCTTTTACACTGCAATTAATTACTGCAAATCTTTTGTTTAAAACTTTAATTATGTCGTTTCCATAAATGTATGATATATCAGCTTAACGAATAAGATTCAGATTAGCTTAAAATGTATGCAACTAAACAGTAATGATCAAAAAACCAATTTTTTTTCCTTAGTTTTTACCACTTTCATTTTTCGAGAAAGCTTAAATATTTTCAGCATATCCTGTAGTAAATTTGTCGACTGACGTTTATATCATTCGCGTGACGCGGAAAAAAACACTCATTTCCATCTGATAAAAGCACCGCGAAAACAAGAAAAAACTTACTAATCCAAATCTACATTTCCTCTACCGCTCATTTCCAGTTCTCTCTCCATCTCTCTCCTACCTGTCTTCCTAAAGTTTAAATAGTAATCTCTCGCAATTTCACGGTTACTTGAATCGTCAGGGTTATTCGAAAGTGCCCTCGGCGGCCACAGACCCCTCAGGCTTCCGAAGCTGAGTGTAAAATCCCCAACCATAGTTCTCATAAGCCTTGGGAATGGTACATTCTGTCTTGGCGAAATTTCATCCAAACCTGGGAGGGGGAAAGATCGGTGGGATGCAGTAACCGATAGATTTACGGGCAAACATATCATTTTATCGATTGGGACAAAATGAATCGTCGGTTTTGAATAGTGCAGAAAAAGTTGTTCTTTTCCTTCTCTTCCACCCTTTAAAGGTCGTTATTCTCTCCCACTGGAATAGATACCAAAAAGTAAAGAAATAAAGAATGGATGTAAGACAGCAAGTACCCTAAGGGACAGTAAAACGAATATGTGATTTGAATTATGCATGTTGCCGATACAATTTGACAAATATGTCTTTTCTTCTTTTATGTAGTTGCTTGTCTTTAAAAATTCCGATACGGCTGCGCGCAAACCTGGGATAGCGAACGTTTATTAAAAGATTTGTAGGAGTTTCAGTGAGCTTGAAAGAGTTATTGCTGGATGTTTGTTAACTTTGATGAGGTGCATTTTGATACACGATTTACTCTTCCTTATTAATAGCTATGAAAGAATAACAGGTGTTAATTGAAAAAAACCTACTACTGAAATACTACGAATGAAATTCAAAAAGTCAGCAATGACTGCGACTAAGTTTTTCCTGAGGAATAAAACGTTCAACTGGCAAGATTCGAAAAGTGAACTTTTGAGATAAACATGTTTAAAGCTTTAATTGGTTTTAAAATGTAGGAATTATACGCTGAATTTGATGGATTAAGTAACATTACTAGAAGGCTTCATAGATGTTATGTTAATAATAATTATTATTATAAAATATTATAAAATTAGCATATTTTATAATAAATTTCATCAAATTGTATTATCGTTGTTATTTTGCTTCCCATGACATTGAACTGTATTGGAAGTTCGTGACTCATTAAGTAAAAAACATTTACAGACAAGAAATTAAGTTTTATTAATAACGTTACCCCATTTTGGCCTGCACTAAAAATTATAAATGGCATTTTATTAAACAACATGTTCTTCGCACTTAAACTATCAAATTCAATTCAATAGCAATATCGCAAAATAATTTTAAAATGAGCACATCTTAAGAATTTCCGACACACAGCCTGGCGCGCTAAAGATAATTTTTTTTCCGTACAGTGTTGTCATTGCTCGCTTTGAAATCGTTAAGTTTCTCAATCAAAAATTCGTTGAAGTGTTACAAAATATGAAATCGATAATAAAACGAAATCCAAATTTGGTATTCCAGATGCCCATATTTGGAGGGGAATTATGTTATTCAAAATTGGATGGTTCTAGGTACCGTTGTTTTATCACATTGCGAGAAACATTATTTAACTTCTTTAGATATAACACAGGGCGATAATATTTGGTGGCAACAGTTTGAAAAGTGATACGGACATTAACAGTGAATCGACGCAAAATGCCAAAACGAAATTAAGAGCTCTTCTGGAGCTAACCAAAGCTGTATGTAAGTAAAGCGTGGGCACTCCCATACTATAACATGACGCCAAATTGCAGCGCGAATCCACTGCAGTGGTGGCGATGTAAACTAAATCTCTTCCCCTCCTCCTTTCCCCTGCAATGACGTCATGGAGGTTGGAAGTAAGATGCAGAGGCCGCAATGAGTTTTGACACGATTGGATGTAAATATTTTGCAATTGCGTCGTAATTATGTATATAAATGTATATATTTTCTATTTGTACAGTATTTCAGAGTCCTAAGTATACGAAAAGAATACATTTTTAAGCAAAGTTTATTGTTATTAACATTAAAATTATGCATTATTTCTTCTCCACTTACAGAGCTTCTACCTAAAATACTATCTCAAATGTGACATGATTTTTTTTTGCTTCTGAGGCATCTTTTAAATGAAAAAAATCTAAGTCAGTTTGTAATTAATGCTCAATTCGGTCCATTTCAAATAAGCGCTCTTTTTATTTTAATAGTGAAATACATTATATAGTACATAACTTTCTCTGAATGTTTCTGAAAGGGAATGAAAAAAAAAAAGATTTTTAAAAATATTATTTAAAGCTTGTACTTGCGTTATTATAAAATAGAGGGGAATAATTCTTTTAATTATCAGATTTTTTTACCTTTAATTTCAACAATACATATCCTAAAACTCGTCTTTATTACTTCCTTAAAACTCTTCTTTATTACTTCCTTAAGTACGCATCGTCTCAAGGAAACGTGTAGAAATGTATTCCATCAAATTTCTACGAAATCTTACTCTTGAAATCCTTAATCCGCAGTATCGATACGCCATTAGAGAAAATTTAAAAAAAAATTGGTTCTGAAAAGAGTCTGTAATTAAAATAAAAAAAATTGGTTCTGAAAAGAGTCTTTTGTAATTAAAAAGTACAAAATTAATAAGTTATAAATAACACAATCAAAGCACGTTAGAAGCTAGCAAGATTTCGGTAGAATCAAACAAACAACCAAATCAAAACAACCAATGACTGAAAAGAAAAGGAGCATGCGTAGTTTTACTGATTGTGTTTCCACATCGCCACCGCTACGAGCGCTGCTGTCGTTACGAAGCGCAATTTCTCCCATTGAAGTGTCGACGCTTTACTTACATACAGCTTTGGAGCTAACGCTCCTTTGGGATAAAGCATTGCCAAAATTAAATATGTTATTATAATATAGTATTAACATTCTGACGTTGAAGAAAGCACGAGATTGCATGTGACATCATTGTACGTCGAAAATTTTCCGTTTAACGTCTACTTTTAGGAACGTTTTTGTTTCAGGTTAGGATACCTCGCACAGCACGTTAGTTATTTTACTCATATTGAGAAAAAATGTTTATATTACATTAAATCGTGATTTCATCCGTATACATTTTAACCTGAAGTGTCTAAAGTTTTCGTTTCCTGTTTGGCAACAAAAAGTTATTTACGAATTGGTTGTTGCTTGAAAAGAATGAACTGACTTCATTCGTACTGAGATTTTTTACGCATTTTGTTTTTCAGGTGTACGTAGAACTCATAAATTTTGCTTTGGTTATAGCTAGCAACTTTTTGTATACAATACATTAAATTAAGAGTTCCTTTCATTTTCAGTTTTTCAGTACACAGAACTTCTAAATATTGCTTTGGCCGTGCGTCCACTAGTAGGTAATAAAACCTTACACCGAAGCATCGCCTATGCAGTAGTTTATTGAACTTTATTAGAAAACATAGCATTAAATTTGTATTTATCTATGTTCTGGAAGTTTACATTTTTACTAACTAATACGCAGACGAAAATTCGTCTGAAGCGTATGATGTAAATTAATAATAATTAGGTTTAACTTTCACAATCCATTTTAAAGATTACATGCTTTTTAAAAGATCTATAAGTTTTTCCTATCCCACAGCCATTCATTTGCAGATTAAACAGTCGATTTACAATACACGGCACTTAATGTGATAGCAGTTAATATTATCATTCGGATATTGTTATCGAATTTCTGAAGCACCACCCGTTTGTATACGAAACCATAGAAATTACATTGCTTAATGTTAACATAATCAAAGTATTATAGAACGAATTAACATTGTCATAGTATTGTAGAATGATTAACGTAGTCAAAGTATTATAATAATATTAGTCATGGTAATGTAGTCAAAGCATTATAAATAATAAAGTGAATTAATTAGTATTCGGTTAGTTTTACATTATATACAGGTACTACATCAATTATTTAGCACTAGGTTAGTAATTAGTCAATCAATCAGCACTCGGTGATTTAATTAACAGGTCAAAATAGATTATAAATTCGACAAATGACAGAAAATGTCGCCAAGTAAAAAAGAAAATAAGTCGCCTCAAAGCTTGATTTTGATTTTAAGCAACCATTTAAAAATTGCAGGAAAAAAAACCTTAATTTGGCATCTTCCAATACAATTAAGTCAACCACGTAAAAAAGAACCTGCTTGGAAATTTTACGGAGATCTGCTGGATTAACCAGCTTAACGCAGCTAAAATCTGTCAGTCGCTTTCTGAAACAAATCCAAGCACATTACGCGATATGCTTTGTAAAGATGAGTATGATGAATCTCCTACAATACCGAAATGAGCGATGCCCTTCTATTATTAAGATTAGAGGCCCAGCATCGGTCAAATAATTCCCAGAAACATTAACATTAATTATGAGCAATTCATAAATGAACTTTTGCGTAACACTTGCAAAGATTCCACTGTTAATGACTTCCTTCCTAATTAAAATGCTGTGAAGTACGTATTTATATGTTTCTAGATATGTTTATTTTAAATTAATTAAATTACAGTTTTGAACGATATCTTTTCTCAAATGTAGACAAATCTGATCACAATAAGCGGTGCGTACTGCAGTAGTTGGCCTCATAAGATACCTTATTATTTCGGCCTCAACAATGTTATTTCTGATGCTGCATTGAAAGTAGGCGAAGTTTTTATCCTGAATATGGAGGACAGATGATCACACAAACATTTTCGGCTATGTTGTGGAGACAAATATTCTTAAGTTTTGGTTTGTTTTAGTTCGTTGTGGCAAAGCACACTAGGGCTATCAGCCTAACGGAAGGGATGTCTTCGTGGAGGACTTTCCAAGGGGAACTAGCTCGTATACTTCAAATACTCTTAAGGAAATATTTATTATCCCTGTGTAACCAAACCCGTAATGTATGAGGCTAGAAGCCTCATTAACTACTACACAAACGGAGAAGTGTCTATAAAAATCATCTCGTAGATATATTATAAATTACACGAATTATATATGCTATTAAAAATTGAATATTCCACAGTTTGTCATAATATATACAAAGCATATTCATAATGAAAATAAATAAGGTAAATTAAAGGTCTTTTGCGAGACGGGCTAAAACAATTACGAGAGCTAGAAATTTATTAATCTTTGTGGATGATAAATTCTCTGTTAGGCAAAATGGATAACGGAAAATCTCAATTTCACACGTTTTTATTATCAATATTGTTACAGAATTTATAATTAAAAAAGCTCCATCTAGGTACAACAGATCGTACGTGATATTTTTTATAAATTGGACTTAATCGTTTCCGTCACTGTTCACTTGAATGTTATTGTTTCGTTGAAAAGCATTAAAATAAATACATTTGAAAACTGAATAAAAACAGATCTGATGTGGACACTATATGACTCCCCTGCACGGCTTATTCAGTTATAAACAGGCTGTTCGCAGATTTTTTAGACGATTTTGGTAAGCGTTAATTGCGTCTTTTGCTGCAAAAGAAGTAATTGCAATTGTACTATGTTTTTAAAAGTCAAAATTATCGTCTGTGGCTTGAAAGTTTTGTTTTTATTCAAAATGGCGAATTTAACAAAACAGTGGTTCGAAGGCTACATTTACGCTCTTTCCGAAGAGAAATATGCATACTCCGTTATCCAAAAACCATGTGAGAGTCATGGTTTTGTGATATCTAAAGCGTCGATAGGTAATATCATCCACAAGAAAGGAAAAAACCTCAAATTGGAGCCTCAAGTGGAACAAAAATTCCAAACAAATATCCAAGGAAAAAACGGACATCTTCGACTATTGAAAAGGTACGTTGTTTAATGTTAAAAGAAAATCCCCCTATTCAAAGGACAGTTGCAAAATCATTAAAATGCTCGGTGTCCACTGTAAGCAAAATGATAAACGTTGATTTAAATCTTAAGAAAGCGAAAAAACGCAATGTACATCGTCTTCTTCCGAAGCATATCGCTCAACGCAGGACACGCTGCAGAATTCTATATGAGAAACACTTATCCAAGAAAAATGGAAAACAATTTTCACAATAGATGAAGCATGGGTGTATTTAAATGATTGTAACAAAAAAGAGCCATTTATTAAAATAAAAGGGGAGAAAAAAATTTAAGTACATGGTTCAAAGCATCGAAAGAAAGTTTTTCTAAGGGATTCGTGATTGTTGCTAGTTTTTCTTATAATGGCAAGTTAAAAATAAAGAGAGTGCAAAAAAATATCAAGATTAACTCCAAATACTATCATGAACATATTTTATCGCCAATTTTTCTGAATGAAATACCATCGCTTTACCCACAGTGCCATCCATCTGTGAGACTCCATCGGGACAAAGCTAGCAGTCACACATCAAAATCCACTGTAAATTTCCTAAAAGAAATGGAACAAAAAACTGGTATCGTTCACTGATATCCCTAGTAAATCTCTCGATGTGTCACCTATGGATTTTTGTGCTTTCGAACTTTTAAAAACTGCATTATCCAAACGTTGTCCCCAAACCCTAACAGGACTCTGGAAAGCTGTTCGGGAGGAATGGAATAGAATACCTCTTCTGACTCTTCAAAAGGCATTATTTTCCTCGAAATTGCGGTGTCGAAAGATAATTCAGAATAAGGGATGTCAAATAGAACATTTAAAACACAAGAATTTTATGTAATTTAGTTTTGTGAATACAATATACATCGTCTAAAAAATGTGCGAACAGCCTCTGTACACATTTTTTGCTGCGATTCGTTTAAACCTGTTTCCCCCACTTATTCTAACTTGAATTATCGATCCCTGAAGGTAAGCTAAAAATGACATTAAAATCTGCAAAATACGAAATTAAGTATCCCGGTCAATTTTTGTCGTACGGGAGTCAAACTTTTCATAATTTATTTTTTTCGTAAGGAGTATAAAACTTTCTCAAATATAAGTATAGGAACCGGAAGACCACATGAAAAGTTAGATTTCGTTATTTGTTGAAAATTATTTTTTTAAAAATTGACATTGCCAAAACAAGAATATTTCCGATATTTAAACTACTTTTGTTACTGGAAGTATATGGTTACGACCAACGACTGAGAAAATAAACGCCGAGTAAGAACTTTTAAACCAGGTAAGGCGGTGGGTATATATAATATAGTATGTACATATATGCGCTTGGTACAACAAATTGCAATAAAAAAGGGAGGTGCACAACTAGATGTTATAAGCAGTCTCATAAAAAATTTCAACTCTCTGTGTCAAACAGTTTTTGTATTATAGGCGAAACATGCGTAGATGCACATACGTATGTACAGACGTCACAAAAAGTACCTTTTGAATCTATTTTAAATCCATTTTATAATTTATTTTTAAAAAAAGGAGGCCTTTATTCTGTGCGAACGTATAGACGTCAGGCAAAATAAATTCGCCCAAACTGGTTCAGAACGGTAAAAATGGATATTTCCGTTGAAATATAATACCCGAAATTTTTCGCGATTGCAATACTTCCTTTACTTCATACAAGGAAGTAAAAAATGCTATGATTATTTGATACGCTGGTCCAAAAGAGATTTGCTAAAAGTAGACATAATTTCCAAAGGAATAAATAGCAAAAATGATGCAATGTGGTTTTTATGTGCAAAAGAAATTTTTAAAATATTAGTGTTCTCAAGCAGCTTCTCACTATGTTTACTTCCAGTTTTAAAATATCGCCCTAATACATTTGTAATACTTTCATTAATCTTCCCTTCGAAAGATTAAAATTTCCGATATATACCGAAAGGAGCAGATCGCAATGAAACTTTCCGTAATTTTCACGGTTTTTAACTCAAGCAAATCGTTTCTCTTAAAACGTTATTACGAAAATTCATGCAGTTTAAATAACGAATCATTCCCATGCTTACCTGGACTTAACCCAAAACCAAACGGCAAATCTTCAAGTCTAATATCTCCATTTTCGCTTTGATTTTGCTTATATTACCGTGAAGGATCGAAATTTGGAGAACGTCGACATTCTCCAGTGAATAATATTCACATAGCCGCTTGATGTCTGTCTGAAATATTTGCTAAATGTCCTTACTCACTTACACCGGCAAATGTCGCCATTCACCGTGCGCTTATGGTGAATGTTGAATAAAAATATTTTTGTCGCGTTTTTAAATCACAGTTTATTATTAAAACATACTATGTATGTCAAAATAGGAGAAAGGTTAACCCCTTTGACGGGACATGTATGTCCCATTAAAAGTTTAAAAATTACTGCTGCGTTAAAAGTACTTAGAATCTCCTGAATGTTGGGGATCATCTTCCAATCATGATCAAGATGCCTCTTTGCTCGTTGTACACAAATGAACATAGAGAAAAGAACAAATATGAGTTGACCAATGTGTAATTTGGTTTATGCAAAGAATGCTTTTTATCCCATGCCATACATTGTAAATCTATTTCATAGAAAAACGTTTTCCAGAATAATAAGTGTGCTTATAGTAAGTTGATCGCTACGTATGGGACATATGCATCTCACCATTAATTACGGATGGGACATATGTGTCACAGCCTTTAGCTTGAAAACCCTTTGTCAAAAAAATCCCAAATGCTAAATTTACCTTATGTATGACACATTTTGTTCAAATGGATAAAGAACGGGGTAATTTTTTTAATTCTTTATCAAAGGGTAAGCACATGTAAATAAAGCGTTGAAACGAACAGTACATTCTAAATAAGACAAAATAACGCCAATAACAAACTTGCTTGATCATGTGATTGACGTTATACAATCTTATTTATTGCAACAATTTAAACTTATACTACGTTAAATTGCATAATTGCATTAGGCGTGGAACGTGTTTTTCTTCTCGGCTTCTCGTTTCGACCTCCACCAGAGCATATTTGTGCTTCCACCAGAGCATATTCGTCGACATACACTGGTGACGATCCGAATATATAAGAATGTAACCAAATATTCGGTCTTTCACCAACGCATTTGGTATGTGTTGACATTCTACATTTACCGATGAATGTCCATATTCTCCAGTTTCGGTCTTTCACAGTAACATATATAAGAAACAATAAATAAATAAAAAATTTTAAAAAATCAGACAACAATTACACACATACCTTGTGAAGGTCCCAGTCGATCCAAACAGAATCAAATCCAAGATCTAGGAAGAAATCCCTCCATTCTTATAATAAAGTAGGACTTATCCGATTGTTTCTCAACTTATTACTTTTGTGAGCCGCTAGTTTCAACAGAATGACAGCCTGATTGAGTACAACTACAAGTTCTGAGTACAACCACAGGTAAATTCTAGGGCTTTAATGTATTGGCAAAGAATTCCTGCAATTTAAAAGGCTTTGATTCGCTCCACATGGTTGAATAATGCTCTTCCAAAGAGAATTGAAGCTTGTAAAATGCACAGTGATCAGATTCAGAGTTAAACACTTACGTCAACAGGTCACATCATCAAGGTTAAACATTCGAATTTCAGTCTCAAGTAGGGAATATCCGAAGCCAGTGCTGGTTTCGTAACTCTGTGGGTAAAAGCAGCCAGATCACGCAGAATCGCTGTTTAAAATACCATTTCACGAAGTCTTGGTTTGAATGTCAGCCAGTCCAGCGTCCAACCTTTAAAAAATAAACAGTGACTTACAACGCATAAGGGAAAAAACAGAAACTGAAACACAGTGAGATGCAAAATATATTATATCAGACATTCATAATGAAGAAAAGTTAACCCTTCTATTATCGTGCAGTTAAGGATGACCTTTACCATACTTTTCTCAAACATTTGCGATTATTATATGAAACAAAAAATTGATTTTTTTAATATAATATTTGAAGTTTTGTTGATGTAGAGCGACTTAATTATAAAAGTAAATTTTCTTCGATTTTGCCGATTTATTTAGTGAGTACCATAGTGGTCATTTGAAACTCCACAAAAATTTTAAAAAGAATATCCAAAAGGAAAAAGGTACGTTTGAAATAACGTTGTATAAAATATATTTTAAAATTCTGGTACTTTTATTACTATAGGCAATTAAAACAAATTTACCATACCCGAAGTAAATATGTTTACACGATATATGACTTCAGAGAGCATTTCAAAATGGCCCAAAGGGAGCAAATACATCTAAATAAGGAATGTTTTCCGAATTCAATTTTGTTTAGAAAAATTTTCATTAGTTCCGAGTATAAAATAAAAACTGAAGCTTCAGACAACAATGAAGAGTTTGACATTGAAGAAAATAATGAATGTAACTATCTGTCGGTTAGTTCTTTTTCTCTAAATCCCACGTTTACTGTAAAAAAATCTTCTTGCTATAATAAGGGTAAAATTCTATTTTATTTAATTTTGTAAAATTTAAATACAGTATTATAAATGAAAATTCAAAAACTAAGAATTCTCCGCTTTTATTGAGGATTAAAACCCTTGTCGCAATAGCTATGTTTTCAAAACAAATATCATTGGTTTTATAGAGAAAAATAAAATATCGTATGCGTTTCCGCAGACAACTGTACTTGAAAGACAACCAAGTCGGAATGTAATGAATGACATCTGACACCTCGCTCTACACACGTTATTCAATGAGAAATGTCATTAATGTAAATCTAAGTTGAAACTTTCCGCGAAACAAAATATGGTACTTAAGTATCATCCCGTTGCTGGCGAAACTGTCGCCAAGCGGCTCAATTTAGTGACAATTATGGGTAAGCGTGATGTAACAACATCTTGTTGTTTATGCTCACTTGTCTGCCGAAGTAGCCCAAGCCCACGAAATTCCTCGCGGCAAGTAGCGCAAGATTACGCCTGTCGTTGGCAACAGCCTTGAGCACCTGACAGGTGGCAGTGCGATTTGGCTCAGTTCTGCCCCCAATTTTGATAGAGAACGCCCGGAGGAAGGCGAGTCCGAAGGTCTCCCCCCTCTTCTCTTCCGCCAAACCACACGAGAGGACTTTCGGCTCGCCGCATATTTGGAGTGCCGCCATGCCGAACCGACTCTATACATTTACAAACATCCATGCCTTCTCTGGGATTCGAGCCTCAGCCAGCGATGCTAACCACTGTACCGGTTGGGCGGCATGTAACAACATGCTTATAACATATGCATTTCACTTGAAGCAACACGATTGATTCTCGTTAAAGCCCCCTTTCATTTTTTATGAACAAATATGTGTATTAATTGTTATTGCTGTTTATTCTTGCGTTTTGAAAAATGGGGGGATAGCTTTGAGGTCTGCCTTCTTTGGGAAGGAGAAAAAAGGATCATCTACGGAAATAAATATGGAAAAGCACACTAAGGGCTGTCTGCCTTACAATAGCAAGGAGTGGATTATATTAAAAGTTTTCTGATCCTACCTTAAAAAAAGTGTGCATTATCGATGGACAGGATTTGCTCGGCTGAATATGGTAGACAAAACAGTTGTTGTTTTTGTAATTAATTTCACTTGCCCGATATCAGAACAAGTCTATGATCATGGTTCATGGAAAAAAGGCGAGTGGTACAGCTTCTGTTCGTCAAGAGAGGTGAAGCATCAAAAGGTAAGAAGGCTGACTTAGCCCCGACTCCGCCTACTAGTTTTAGCTGGGCTAAGAGGAATGGTCTTCTGCCCTAGGGTGCCCCTACCAGCAGAAACTCCAGAGGTACTTCGCCCATTATGACCCCTCGCCACGTTGAAGCAACTAGTAGGACTTGAGGGGGGACTCATGGACTCATGAATCTGGTCTGACCTAATAGCTAACGAGTTAGAACCAGTAACAACAACAATAACAAATCCACGATATTCATTGCAGCAAGGAGGCAAGATCTCGCCTGCCGTTGGCAACAGGCTTTGGCTTCATACAGGTGACAGTACAAATTTGCCCAATTCCCCTCCCCACGTTTGAAGGAGAACCTCCGGAAACCGAGTCCGAGGATCACCAACCCCTCTACCCTGCCAGCAACCTCTCGAGAGGATCGACTCTCCGCATATTTAGAATAGCTACACACATTGTACATTAGCAAATATCCATGTTTTCTCAGGAATTCGAACCCGCGTATTTCTGTACGTCAGTCAGAAGCACTAACCCTATTCCGGTTGGGCGGCAACAAAACAGTAATAGATTAGAACAATTACCTCCGGATAATCTGTACTTATAACATTTTAAACTGAGCTTTCGGTAAAATGCAAGATTTCAACTAAGTAGAAGAAATCGACGAAAGCTTTTTTATGAAAGTCAGAAACGAAGCGAGTCCAGTACTAATTGATTACTAAATAAAGTGCCGTTAGTTCCTTCAGAATTCCATAATAAAGATTGGTGCAGTTGGCGGCATCATCGCCAACTTTTAGATTTCGATGGTAGCCGACATTGATGGTCTACGAAATGATACGTTAAGTACCCAAAATACCGTTGAAGCTATTTTAAAAAGGGGCAAATAAAGAAGGAAAGATCATATATGAAAATAATTGGCTAAGGCATTGACAATTTGCTGTACTAGTTTTCGGACTGTTGATACTTGCTAGAGCACGTAGAGCACATAATGAGAAAGGAAAAAAAAGAATAACCTAGGGGGCATGAATATGGCAAAGCACACTAGGGCTGTCTGCCTTAGGGAAGGAATGGCTTCACAGAGAACTTTCGGAAAGTTGACTCAGGAGAATTCCTGGGAAGTACTGGCTAGGATCTGTACTTAGACAGTCTCAACCACGGGGGTAAAATATCAGGTACTATTGTACCTTATTCTTCACAGGACTAGAACCCGGGTATTGTACCTAGGTTGGGATCAGGCTCGGCAGGGACCGTACTGTCACTGTCTTGTCCGCTCCCTCGGCTCTGGTGGAGCTATATAAAAACAGACAATGGGGAGAGCGTGGGACTATGCCTGTTAACCTAAGGTATGCATCAGGCGTCCCCGCCTTCCGTAAAGTGTCCCTATCAATAAAGTGTTCCTACGGATTTGAACCCAGCTCAAACTTCCAGTACTCAGCGTTTTTAATCACTCAGCCACTGCGGAGTATGCGAGAATATCAAATATATGTAATGAAAATCATAGTCTCCGGGTTTTTAATAAGTCTGTGTCTAGGAATAAATTACTTCTTAATATCCTGAAGGGTTTCTCTCTCATGATGCTAAGTTTAGGAGCCAATATCGATCACTTATATAATGAGGATATAATTTAGGAGCCAAAATCGATCACTTATATAATAATCACTTATATATTTCACTTATGTATTAGAACCAGGAAAATATGAAATAGAGCTCTAGGCTGCTACCGATAGTAAATCATTCTTTGTGCATAAGTATGTATAGGAAAAAGAAAACAATTTTCTAGAAAGCTAATAACTTTTATCGTATAAATAACTTAGAAAATGGCTGTCCTTAGGAATTAACAATAATATGGTTATTGATTAACGCTTATTAATTATCGCTTTTGGCTCCTCTCACCTGTCAAAAACATAAAATGGCTCAATTGAAAACTTAAGTGACTTCCGTGACTTCTCGCTGTTACATAACTAAAGTGATAACAGACGTAAATCGTGTACTTCTTATCAGAGTCACTTGTGTTTACCGAGAAGTCAAGAAAATTTGATGCATTTGCAACAAAACTCAAATCCACGCCCAAAGTTTCAGGTAATAGACATATTTACTTGCGTGCTTTATAAAATATTCAACTAGTCGAACTTGAATAACGCTTTTATTTAAAAATCCTCTACAGTGTCTATTTCGTAATATTAATTTCTACTCTGTACGCTTTCTGGTTTCGTATGGCATTTTCATGCAGAACGGCCGCATATTGAAATCTCAAAGAGATGAACATTTAATGATGATTTTTAAACCAACTCGCATTCACAAAATTGGATCAATTACGTAGTTCAAACAAAACTCATGTGTAAACATTTCATGGTCTAATTTTCTACAGCATAAAATGTCTGAAAGATCAAAGTCTTTTTATCTTCAAGAAGTAGTTTCGGTTGCTCATAAATGTCTTGATGAATCTATAAGAACATGATACGCATTCTTTTTTTTATTTCAACATAAAAGCTTTGAGTGAATTTTTGAAGAAATAAATTACTTATATTTTTGAACAATACATATTTTTCAAATATGATACTTTTTATGGAACCTCTAACTTTTCCCATCTGTGTTTAACGGAATGATCAGCTCATATATAAGCCAGTTTAAGCATGTATGCATACACTCCGCTATTTGGTTTTTAGGATGCCTATTTAAGCGATAATAGACTACCAAAAGGCATGTTGAAAGGCCAAAGACATAAGTTGTTGTTTTTTATTCATGAAATTCATGGAAGAATAGTTGCCATAGCCTCACGGAGGTTGGACATCTATTTCCAGCCCAATTTTGAAGGAGAGCATTCCGAGGGGTGGTCGGAAGGTCTCCGACCCCTCTTTCCTACCACCAATCCACACGAGAGGACTTTCGGCTCGCCGTGTACTTAGAGTGTCCCCAATGCCGCAAAGACACTACGCTATTATATCCAGATAAAAGTGCTTTCCCAATATTTATGAGATAATATTATGACATTATCGCATTAGTAGATACGTAATAAACTAAGTACTTACGTATTACCGCCGCCCCCCTAGTAGAAGTCGCCATATTTTGAGAATTTGCCAAACTCTAGCAACCATGTGCATAACAAACCTTCATTCAAGCATTTTCGTATTCGTTCGTATGCGTTCGAACTTCTAACGGTTTTTATGAACAAATCGTGATACTTTTTGTCCTAAAGATAATTTTAAAATACCTCCTTGTAGAATTTGCGAACAATGGAAGAAACTGGGATAAAATTTCTACAGGAGTACAGAATTTTCGTACAAAATCTCTAAAGAGAAAAACGAGGGGATACATTTGGTAGATAGCTAGTGTTGTTGAGGTTTGTCCGATGCTAGTCCTTGCAATTCTCTGATCTCTTTTAAGCGAAAAGAGATTTGGGGAGTAGAGCAGCATAAAAAAAATTACAGAAAGATTTGGTGGAGAATGTAAGTGCTTTATTTTTTAAATGTGTCATGTAATCATGATTTAATAATTAAAATTTTTACTTTAAATTGTTAAACTATGCTTTCTTTTCAAAGTTGACAATGTCTGCTGACATTCGATAAGTACCGACAGTTTGGGAATCTTTCTTAAAACATTTGCGAAACCACGCATTTGCACTCTGTGAGTAACTTTTACCTTTCCATCTCTAAAAAATCGCGAAATTGCGCCAATGTGGTTGCGTTAATACGTAAGCACCGGTGTCCGGAAAAAATGTCACTCGGAAAAAAGGGAAAGGGAAAGAAAGCCCCCGGAAAATAAGGAACGGAAAAAAAGGAACTCTAAAAATCTCGTCAAATAATGTCGCCAATCGGAGTTGGGGAAACCTGCCAAATTCTAATTTAACCGACAGGGTTATAGCGGGCTCTCTTAAGGGAGGTTTTAAGGGTAAGACGTTGAGCTAGCTGCAGCCGAGCAAGGTCATTTCGATAGCAGGTTTTAATATTTTTATCGCAAACTGTGACTAAATTTCATCTACAACGGTTTGTTATAATACTGCGTTTAACGCTCAGTTATGCGACAATGTTTCAACCCTGAACCACAGCTTAAGGCTATAACTACATGGGGTACAAGGGAAACAATCACTAATGACCCTGACCCGCTGGTCAACCCTCTATTTTTACCATCGGACAGGCCATCAGCTCGCTTATCTTCTTTCAATTATCGTCAGAAGATTTCCCTATTCCACAGGTATGGTTGTTATGATAAAACTTTTATCTCCCATCTTGGCGATATTTCTAAACATCCCTTATTTTTCCCATTGCAAAAGAATGGTGACTTATTTTCCGTTTCCTAATTTTCCGGTGCCTATCTTTCCGTTCCTTATTTTCCGGGTGACATTTTTTCCTACAACCGCCACCATAACCTAAGCTATGACATTTTAAAAAGAACACAATGAATTATCTATCGCTTAGATAAAACGTGAGCGTTGTAAATTACAGAGATAGCAAAAAATTTCATCTCATAATCATTTCCTTCTCTAATGTCTAATGTTCTTCTAATGCCTGAATTCTGCGCCTGCGAAAAAATGCTACTCTACGATATGTCATATTTTTAAGGCGCCAATTTATAAACTTATAATCGATAAATTGTATTCTTATATATCACATTGTGTTTCATATGTTGCAGTCAAAGCTAACTTCATTATTAATATCTGACTATAAATTTTATATAGTACTTGCTTTCGATTATTTATTCGATTACAGGAATGTCTTACCTTTGATTTATATATTTTAACTTAATGATTATTTTTAAGTAAATTTCTAGATCTACTCTCAGATACTA
>KK116844.1:112931-201708 GCA_000611955.2 Stegodyphus mimosarum | reverse complement strand
TGGACAGTTAATACTTCTGTAAAATTATTATTGGTTACTTGACTTTTAGTTCCATTTACATCATCAGAATTATGTAAGAGTCATATGGCATGGATCAATCTAGAAATGACGCAGTGCGCAGAGAGGTTATTATTTTTAGAATTGAGAAGAGAAATTTACGTTGTTAATTTAATCTTAGACATATTCTTTATTTTTCTTACATATATATATATATATATATTAGTGTATTTATTGCAACTTCAAATTGTCTAAAGCTTTGATATTTAAGTTTTTACGGTTTTTGTATTCTGATAATGAAAATCTTTTATAATATTATACATAATGCAAGAAAGAAGTAATTATTTTGCACAGAATCATAACGAATTCCATAGAAATTACGTTCAAGAATAAAATATTGTATAATCGGACTTTAAACTTGACTTTTAATTTGATGGGCTAAATATATTTAGGACATGTATCGTTAAGGATGAACATGCACCAAACAAGTTTCTTCCGAAAGATACATGTATAATAATGTATACATACATAAATAAACATAAACATTTATCATTTAACATGCTATTTTTATAACAGTATTCGGTAATGTTACACAAGAAAGTTCAAGAACGTTGGTTACCACCGAAATGTGGAATTTGACGAAGATCCCACCAAAGGTGCGCAAGTCGTTCTTGCAGAGGAACTGATGCCTCTTTATTTAATAAACAATCAGTATTCGATCCACTTTCGCTTTTACTACGAAGATAGTAAGAAAACACAGAGACAAAATGCCTCCTTTTTCTTTCTTTTAGTTCCGATCCTCAAAGATAATTAAAAAATAACGGACTTTCAAGTATGAGGCCCTTCACAGAATTTTCGTGAGGCTCTGGTTAGGAGTGGGATAAAATCCTGTTGAACATCAAAATAAACAAAGAAACATCAAAGCCTCGCTTTTGCGTTTTGTGGAAAGGTTTTCGTAGATTTCTACTACTTCATTAAGCTTATTACTGAAAGCTCTCTTTAGAGTAAAAGCTTCAATTAGGTACTTGTTTCAATCTATAATGGTTTTGTCGGCTATATTTAGATAACTATTACTTATCCGTTAATAAATTCTTTTTTGAAGATAGGATTCCATAACTTTCAAAATAGTCCCCTTCTTGCTGTTTTGCAGAAGGCATGTCTCAAATTTTAATCCATTCTTTCAAGATTTAAAAAAAAAAAATTGCAGCTATAACAATTAAATTGTACCCTTGTTCATAAAAATAAAAGGTGGCTTATCGAGAATTAAATGAGGTTACATCCGTTGCCAAGCAGCACGATAAAAGCACAGATCTTACAGTCTGCCGTTACGTTCCAACTTATCCATAATTGGGTTAAAGCGGTGCTTGGCGACAGTTTCACGGCTGAGTCAATAATACGTAAGTACCCCGTGTTCTCATTTTTAAAGTAAGTACTGTGTTATTCTGTTTTATTCTTTGCTTACTAAAACATAACTAATCTTAAGCAGCTGTATTTGTTATTTTTAAAAAATTATACCAGAATCAAAATGAGTAAGACTGATGAAAGTATGCTTTCCATCTGGAAGTACAAAGCAAGCGCGTATAGCTTTCACAGAAAACTGTTTCGCGGACGCGAATCGTCATCATCGCACAGGGAAAATTAGGGGTATTAGGGTTATCATTATTTATAAGGTATTTCTCCCGCCTTCTTAGTATGCCTTCGTGGTGTAGTGATCAGCAAACTCAGCGCGTATTCGAGAGGTCCGCGGTTCGAGTCCCGTCGAGAGCATTTTCATCTCTCCTGCTTCTAAATAATGACTCTACAGTGGGGCTCGAACTAAAAAAACGGTGGATGGTGATTCTTCACCACCAGGCTATGGCGACTGCGTCCCCTAATCCCCAGTCGCCCTTTAAAAGGGGGAATATATAAGGCATTTCTCCCGGCTTCGTGGTGTAGTGTTGTTCCTACGGTTATGAGTCAGGATTTCGGAGGAAGAAATGGCCTTGAAGTGGGTAATTTAGAGTAACAAATGATAGCGATACTCAGTGAAATGTGAAATAAAAAAAGCGTTGATATTAAAAGGGTTAAATAATAATAATTTTATAAATACAAACTTCAACACAGCAATATTTCAGTGTTTAGATCTTAACTTGTTTTTTTTTTTTTTTTTTTTTTTTTTTTTTTTTTTTTTTTGTCGCGGCACACTTTTAAACGATTTCAAAATTTGGCGGCACACAAAGAAAAAGATAAGTTTAAAAGTTATTTACATACATATAATACACTGTGTAAAATAGTTTATGATAATAATTTTGAGCGTAAAAGAAAATATGTACTACAAAAACAACAGTACGTTTATTAAGGGATTAATTACAAATTAATAATAAGAATACTTTTAATGAGAAATTTAAGCTTGATTTTTTTCGATAATTTCAGTTATATTGGGTCGTAAAAATGACAATGCTACTCTCATATCGTATTCTGCATTTAAAATAGTCTCAACCTTTTATTCGCTTTTATGTTGGTTAATACTGAAAATCCGAATTCACACAAATAAGGTGTAGAAAATTGTAATAATATTTTTAAAGCTTTTTTTTTGGAACATCATAGGATAATTGCACCTAATGTTAATCCAAAATGAATTAATTGAGTTTTTTCGAATATTTTAAAATTAAATCTCAATTGTCAGAAAGAGAAATTAGTTATTCGTCTTCATTCAAAGTTAATTCAAATACAGAAGTATTCGTTATCACAAACGGATTACGAGTCTAAGTTGTTTTATATCTAAATTTGGGAAATAATGAATAATTCTCACCTTTTACGTTGTCAAATGATCAATAACAATTTTACGAAAAGTTTTAATAAAATCTTTTGGGATTAACTCAAACTTTTCCAAATTGTTTTTCTGAGCTTTATTCTTGCATAGTTATTTGGTTTTGGAATCCCACCAGTTTATCTGTTGAGTTTAATATATTTTTTTCGGCCCTTGCATACTTGAATTTATGTTATTAAAAATAACAAAAATGTCTGATACCTAAGTTAGTTTGGCACACCATATCTTATCTTCCAACAAATGAACAAAATCATAATTTTTATGTTGTTCAAAAAAACATTTTCCTTTCGCCTTTTAATTCCAGCACACGAGATAAAATTTTCCTCTGGACAACCACCTTACTTCCGTATGCAGTAACAAGGACTCGTACTTAGCTTCCATAGCTTGGCATAAATTGCTAAACAAGCAACTTTTTAATGGTCTTTGATTGTATATAATTAACCATTTTAGCACATTGTTTCAGAACTATTTTCAATTCTGATGGCAAATATTTTGTAGCAAGTGCTTCTCGATGCAAAAGACAATGAGTAACTAATATATCCCCAATTAGTTCTTTAACATGTGCTACAAATCCTTTTAAATATGCAGTCATAGCTGGAGAAGCATCTGGGCAAATGCCAATACATGAATTCCACAAAAGTTTAATTTCTTCTAAATATGAACTAATTGAATCAAAAATATGTTTGCCAGTTATAAAATTAGGCAACTCACGACAACATAAAAATTGATTAGTGATATCATTTTCGTGAACAAACCGAACGAATGCAATTAATTGAGCTTTCCTCTTAATATCTGTTGTTTCATCGATCTGTAGAACAAAATTTGAATTTGCAATAGTTTTTGCAGTATTTTGTTCAATATTTTGCGACATATCTTTGATTCTGCGATGGATTGTGTCATTCGAAAGTGTATTTTACAAATATCAATATCTGCTGATCCACCAATCATTATATTTACAATTTTGCGACAAGCCAGTAAATAATTTCTTCAGCCAAATTATGAGGTTTTAATTTAACTGCAATCAATTCAGCTATTTCATAAGAAGCTATTTGAGCTTTTTCAGAACTTCGCCAATTATCACGTGTACCATACACTAATATTAAACCCATTATAATTTGTAATACATTTCTAAAATTTGGCGGCGCACAAAAGTCTCACAGCACAGTGGTTGAGAATTTCCCCCAAAATTATGGGTAATACTGCAGAAATATATCTGTAATTATAATAAACATAGATATTTCAACACATTTTCAAAGCAGTAATCACAGGATGCCTTATATGAACTGCCATTCAGTATTTTAATTCTAGAAATACGCTTTTCATAAAGTGAAAGGAAATAATACTTTCTTTACACAGGAAAACATATCAAAGAGTGGTTTATAGTTTAAGATCAAAAGCTAAACACAAATATCAAATTAATCCTTAAACCTGTAATCCAATGTAAGCCGGTGTACAAAATCAATAACATCACCAGAGATTTTCATCTCACAGACACAAATCCCACTTTATAGAGATAAATCCCTTTGATCTTCAAAAGCGTGAACTGCTAACTTGATACCATGCAGATCGTAATTATTGAGTTACCTGAAAGTAATCTCATAAACCGCAGAACGAAGAGGAAATTTAAATCTTTTAGGAATTTTAATTAATTTGTACAACCATAATAACTAACTGCTTGAGGATTTAAACAACAATTTAATTCATTTTATGAATTGCAAAAGCTTAAATAATCTAATGGTGTCATTTTCTCCCTTTCTACATATTTTACCAATACGCAGTAATTTTTTAATGCACCTTAATTATTAAATTGCTTACCAGTTATTCTACATTTCGATTCCATTCTTTCGTGATATATAAAATAAAGTGATACGCATTATGGGAATGTATACATGAATGAACGCTATTAAGGGGTTATTCTCATATTGCAGGAGATATCCATTAAGGAATCGTACATCATCCGCATTGAATTTCCATTAAGGAAAGCCTAGAAAGATAAGAACAGTATAAGTTAACCGATCTTAGTTAAACAAAAACTGTTGCCGCTGTTGTTAAAAAAACCTTAAGGAAAACAAAATCTGAAAGGTTTCAGATTTTAACTGTCACCCAAAAGGGTTTGTTAAGGTTTTTACGTTCTCATTGAGCTCGTAGTCTACCAGTTTGCTGTTACACTCACTCCTGCTAACCCACTTTTTTTTGTCTTTTTAACTTTATTATTAAGCATAATTTTTTACACTTATGCCATGTATAATTCAACAGCAAAATTACAAAATTTAAAAGCAGCTAGCAGTTTACTTTTATAAATGGCGTTACCCTTTTCAAATTCTTCCCATCAAATATTAGACCTCTGCATTACATTTAAAGAAAGAAAATAATGAAGAATCTGCATAAACATATGTATGTTTCTCGCACTGTGAAAAAACAACGGTACCTAGAGAAATAAAATTTTGAATAACGTAGTCCTCCACTGGAATATGAGCATCTGGAAGCCCAAATTTGGAATTTCCTTTATTACGTATTCCATATTTTGTAAAACTTTAAAGAATATTTGATTAACGATTTCAAAGCGAGCAATGGTAACGCTGTACGGGAGAAAATTTATCTCAAGTGCGTGAGACTGTATATCGGAAATTCTAAAGATATCCTCATTTTAAATTATTTTGTGATATTGCTGTTGAACGGCCTTTGGGCGCAATATAAAATCTGAAAACTTTCCGACTTTTTTTTTAAAATGTCCAAATGAGTGTTAACCCAGAAGAGCTATTAGTCTCAAAACGCTATTTTGCGTCGAATCACTTTAAATGTCCGAAATATACTTTTCAAATTGTTGCCACCAAATATTATCGCCCCATACTATATTTAAAGAAACTAAACAATGAAGCATCTACATGAATGTATGTGTGTTTCTCGTATTGTGATAAAACAATGGTATCTAGAGTCATCAAATTTTGAATAACATAGTCCTCCACCTGAGCATGGACACCTAGAAATGAGAATTTGGAATTTGTTTTATTGCCTGTTTCATGTAAATCGTTAACTACTTTTTGATTTAAAAAATGCAAAAATTTCAAAGCAAGCAATGGCAACACAAGGGAATTAAACATTTTAATCTCCAGCGCGCGAGACTGTCTAACAGAAATTATAAAGATATGCAGTTTTTAAGTATTTTCAGCACAACGTAGCGAAACGGGTATGCGTCTGTGAATAAAAAAAACGCCCGTTTGGACGTAACATAAAACCTGAAAGCTTTCAGATTTTTTTTCCAGTTTTTCCCTCACTTTATCATATCAATATTCAGTTTTCTTATGGTCTTATAAAACTTTTTTGACTCATTATTATTACCGTTTTATGTGTTTACTTTATTTATTAGAAAAATTAAAAACAGCCTACCTTTAGTATTTTCAGTAGACAGTGTCGTGCGCTGGAGATAAAAATGTTTTATTCCCTACAGTGTTACCACCGCTCGTATTGAAATCATTGAGTTTGTTGATAAAAATCCGTTAAAGTGTCACGAAATAGGAGATAGATAATAAAACAAATTCAAAATTCGGACTTACAGGTGCGGCAATGTTCGGGTAGAGTTCTACGTTATTCAAAATTTGAAGGCTCTAAGTACCGTTGTTTTTTCATAGTGCGAGAAACATACATACATACATTCATACAGATGCATCATGATTTAATTTCTTTAAATGTAATACAGGGCGACACTACTTGGTGGCAACAATTTAAAAAATCAAACGCCGTTTATAGTGAATTAACGCAAAATGTCGTTTGGAAACTATTAGTCCTTCTGAGCTAACGCTCCTTTGGCTAAAAAAAGCATAATATAATCCTCTCATCACTAATATAATCACTAAACTCAACTTTTTAGCAGAAGTTGTATGATGCAGAAGTTAGAAATGGCACACAAGAATCGTCTGCGCTCGCAAATTCTGCTTTTTTACGAAAGCTGAGTTTGCACTGAGTTTTTATTGTTCAAAAATACCTAATTTTTCTAACATATAAATTTAAAATGAATTGTCATAGTTTCAAAAAAATTCGGAAAACATTTGTTATCATCACGTGACGATTTGTGCGCTTAATTAGTCAATTAAAATAAGGAATTCAAAAAATTAATTAAAAAATTAATTAAATTAAATTCAAGAAAATAAAAGACTTATTATTCAAGATGTATTTTTGCTTTTACTTCATGAGGCTCGCGACAAATATTTTTCTCGCATGGTAATATTTCCTATTCTGTCAGGACATAAAATTCACTTACCGAAACCAGATAAACATTTCTTCAAGATTCATAAAATATCCGGCAAAGTTTCAAAGCAACAGAAATTAAAGGAATGGGTTTAATGGAATGCAATTTGCGATAAAATGAAAGGTTAGATTCCTGTGTGAAGGTAGGGGAGATTTAGTTCACGTTTTCCCGGATAGAGGGCACTACACCATATTGAGAGCTAAGATCGAGATTAGAATAGTACTGAAAATGGATAGTTCTTTGGGCTGGCGAAAATAGTGATTAATTGCTTTTGTGACATGTAACGGTTTCTTGCATAACTTATTTTTAAACAGTTTTGAAATTTTTACGGTACTTTCATACCAAAGTGTATTTTTAGGTTAAAATTACGTTCCCACGAAAAGAAAAAGTACAATATGACTGTTTTTACTTCGTGTTGCCAGCACATCTCGGGTTTTGACGAAAGGATTCGTGGTACCGAAGACGTTATTGTATCGGGTTTTCATTCTCGAAAGAAAATTTCTGAGAAGAAACAGAAAACCAGCTGCATTCTTTATACTTGATTTCGGTTACAAAAACTGTTTTCTTCCCATATTTTAAATCTTATTGAAAACTACTTTCTGCGTTTGTCTGATATTCTTCTGCGAGAAATCTAATTTTCTTGTCCACGATTGGTGGTCTGATTGTCCTCTGTCTGAGTATTTTGCCAATTATTCTTCTAAAGCAGGAATTTGAATGGACACGATTCTTTCTTTGAAATGCAATGGTTAAACAAGTATCATGTTTGACAAGCATGTGATGTTTTCTTTCATACCCGTTAACGGCAGCCCATGCATAAGTTTGATAAGTTTGCATTAATTTTAAAAAGCCCCTTTGAAGTTTTTATGCGATAATATTCCACACAGGGCCCACTAGCGGCCAAGCGGTAAAGTCGCTGAACACTGGTAATTCGGTTCGTGGTTCGAATCCCGCGAACGGGCTGAATGCATGGACATTTTCGTATTTTTCTCCATGTGTATACGAGGCAATTTCCTTTAGAAAGTCCTTCACGAAGGCATCCCCCTACTTAGGCAGATAGCCCTCGAGGCTTTGCCGTACAAACCAGGCATTCCACACAGACAAGAATATCCCTCAAACATACTAGTATAATATGAGAAAACTCCTATTACCCTGGAACGTTTGAGAATATTTCTACACGTTACGTGTTCTAATAATGTTCCTGAAATTTAGGCAGCAAACAGAAAACAAAATTTGGTATCTTGTGATTATCTAAATTCTCTTCGCTTTCGGGGGGTGGAGCAGGGCTTAATTTCTAAAATTAGACGCGCCGGAGCCCTAAGGAAGACCATCAAGAAAGAAGAACAAGAATAAATAAATAAAATGACTAATAACATTAAAAATTAAAAATTTAAATAATTAAATGAATTAAGAAATTGAATAGGCGAGTTTTAATATAATTTTAATACTAAAAATAAAATTCTCGAGATCAGATTTCTACTGAAATTGTTGTTTAGTTACATATAAGAAGTGCGGGAGTCTTCTTATTTAAAGCTCCGGTGCGCTTCGGCTAGAATTAATATTTATCCCAAAAGCTAAGCAGTACCAGAGCCACGCTCCGATAGGCTCCTGCACGATTCAAGCTCTGTAGTGGGGGAAAGAAACTTGTATACAAGAACTCATCACAAGCTACTCGTTTTCGAGTTTGAAATGCTTTATGCTAATTAACCCGTTATCTTACTCTTTTTATTTTTATTGTCACTTCTACTTCCGTGGGCTCCCACCAGGATACGAAACAAAACCGCTGAAGTTAAGGGTGCGTTTCTAGAAGCGACTGCTAAACTTTCTTTGTACTATTTAAGCGCAGCTCGTAGATTACCTGAATCGGTTTTAACTTTCAGCTGGGGGTTCCAAGAGTGTTCCACTTCTACCACCCATCACTCTAGAGGACTTTCGGGTCACCATGTATTTATTAAAGGATATTTTTCATCAATTCCGAGAAATGGGCTGCTTGAAGTATTGGCAAGAAATTTCGCTTACAAAAGTACATCGAATACGTCCAACACTTTGTAAGTTAACTTGCACCATTTAGCTATAGCTCAAAAATTTCAGAAGAACACGAACAAATGAAAGACTAGTTTTCTATACTCTTTCTCGATATTGCAATAGCATTGAGAGGGAAATGTCAAATGGGTTTTTGATGCATTATTCTACCTGTGTAAGCCAACGGTTTTCAAGCACGCGGTCACGGGCAGACAGAGTTCAGAAAATAGTAAATGGCACCAATAAGAAAAAGTTTAGAAAGAAAAAGAATTTTAGAATAACAGTAACTAACAAAATATTTAAGGATAAACAACGTTTCAAGAGATGTCGAAGAGAATAGAGAGTGAAGGCTAAGGGTCAACGATGGGACGGAAGTTCTGTAAATATTCTGTTTTCTGACTCAAGTCTTTTACACAATATGCCATTCTTTCTTTTTATAATGTGAAAAATAATATGTGAATGCATTTTAACCATAAAGTGTTCCATTATAATAGCAACACACATACCTTCAGCTTAATGCCAGTTTTAAAAGAGAAGAATAAAATATTTAAGAAACTAACAATGCTTAGATATATGGCACTGTAGTTATACCATCGTTTTACTGTTTTGCAATCACGAACCTTCTGTGCTTCTTACCAAACTATTCCGAACTTTATAATAGCTCTTTACTTTCTCAAATGAGTTCCCAGCATTCCCCTTAGTATTTCCTTTCACTATAATCTCACAAGAGCCGCTAATGTGATAATAAATTTCTATTTTACATCTTGAAATGCAAAGCATTCTCTTACATTTTGGACTTTTCTCAATAAATCTCAACGTTTCCTTTCTAGAGCTTAAGTGTGTAAGCATTATGCGAGCAAATAGTTTACTTTCGCATAATACAAACGCATTTAAATATATATCGTTTAAATGTTAAAATAAACTTCTCAGTCGTTACATCTTCTCAACAATCTCAGATGGATTTTTCATGTTAGAGCCTCTGTGAAGAGAAGGGCTCGGATAAATCGCTTAAATGCTAAAATAAACATCTTGGCGATTAAGTCTGTCATTAATTTGGGATGGAATTTTCTTGTAATGGTGAATGTAAATAGAGATAAACGGACTTTTTATGGCGAGTTTTCTTTCCAGTTTGTTAATTGTATTTTCACCATTCCGTATAAAAAGAGTATTCGATCTAAGACGAAAGATATAATTTCAGTAAATAACTGTCGCTTGATTACGTGCTTTTTATGAGAAAAGTTTATAAACTGGCAATAAAATTAAACAAAATTTGTGGAAGTTTATTTGAACGCCATTCTATTCATTCAACTACATGCTACGCCATTCCATTTTTCAAACTTTGTCTACTCACGGAACCTTTAAAACTATATTTTTTTCCGAGGAACTCCATTCCACCCTCAGAAAAATATATCTTAAAATAATAGTATTACGGATTTTGTATTTATTTAGCTATTTATTTAGAATTGTAATTAAAATTGTTTCATTTTGCCATTTTTTCAACGCAGACGAATTTGAAGAGAAAGCTACGTCGAAAAAGTAAAACTAGAAGAGCGTGTGCATTTAATATTTAATAAATAAATATCTCGCAATTGCTGTTGCCATCCAGAAAAATCGAGAAAAGAGATTTTGCCAGAATATTCTCCGGAATAATTAAAAAGCTTATAAAAGCCGAATTAAAACATCTTAGGTCAGTTGTTGTTGTTTTAAGCGAACTGTATTGTTTATTTAATGCTGTTATTGGTTGTAGCGAATTCGCTGTGAGATAGAATTAGTTTCTCTGTTTTGAATTGAGTTCTGTTTAACGTTTGAGATATTGTAATATTGTACGAATATCGTTGAGGAAATACCCGTACGCACGCAACAATAGTATTTAAAGTAGATTCACATGTTATATGTACTTTATGTAAAGAAAATTAAAGAATATTGTATTTTTCATATTTTAACATGAAATTAATGTAATTTACTCATTAATAGCATTAATTCGTGTTCCAGGTGTCACTTACTCTTGCACAGTCGCGATAATTGATGACAGTCGCGTGCTTGCAGGTTTTCTCATAAACCATCGAAATCTAGCTCTCTTGATGTTGTGCACTCGCATTTCATATTATGCACTTTATTTGTTTCTATGCTTTGTTTCTGTTGCCACGTACGTCGAGAAACATTTTTTACTTAAATACAGTGTTCCAAATGGAGTTAACATTTTCATAGCTGTGGGAGAAACTTCTAGATACTCTGCACGAATCTGAAACCAAAAGTTTCGGAATTGCTGTTACTTAAATATAGATTTTAGCATCGAATTTGTTCATAAGTTGTTGATGTCGACAAGTTGTTACCCTTCCATCATTGGCAAGTCTTCTGATTTGTCGTAGTGCTCCAACGGCATTTTTCTCCAGTTTTTACTTCTGGGAAATATTCTCTTATGGTTTTCTTCAATGAACAAATCTGATGTGTACACCAAATGACTTTCTTGTACGGAATATTAAATTATAAGCAGTTTTTCTTGCATTTCATTTAAACTTAGTGGATTGATTCAAATATAATTCGTCGATAGCGTATAAACCACAATAGAGTAAATACAGTCTTTAAAATTCACTATATTTGCTCACTTAAAAGCTTTACATCTCATGCATTTTATAGCTCGCAATGCACAAAAATTATATCATCTGAAGAATTATCTAATCCTAGCCTAATAACGTTCTATTCAAATACTATAATAAATCTAAAACGATGTATAAAAGAAATTAAAGAAACAGTTTTTCATAGACGATTCAGTATTTCTCATTAAATTAATTGAACTCTCACTTCGCAACAAGGCAAAAATACATAAAACCCCAAAATATCTACACTCTTTTGCAAAAGAATCGAAGCACCATGAAGGAAGTTGTTGTTTTTGATGAAATTGAATACGTTTTTAGCTCATACACAGATACTAAAATGATTAAAAAACCAAGGTCATAGTACCTGTTCACGATCCACAATCGCCCATTGAGTATTCAAATTAGTAGTTGGTCGAACCGCCCCCGGGCGGCAATGCATGCTTGAATTCGTCGAGGCAAGGAGTGGTAGAGGTTCCTAATGTCATCCTGCGACACATTCTGGCAGGCATTCATCAGTTGGCGCTCCAGATCTGCGATATTTTGTGGTGCTCGAATCTGACGGCCTACAATGTCCCAGACATACTCCATTGGTGAAAGGTCTGGGGACCTTGCTGGCCAAGGAAGAGTATCAACCGCACGGAGGCAGCCCAGAGACATGCCAGCGGTATGTGGCCTGGCATTATGTTGTTGGAAAATGGCCCCACGATGACATGCCATGAAGGGTAATGCAACCAGCCGCAAGATGGTATCAACATATCGTTGAGTTGTTAAAAATGTACGGAGGATGACTAAAGATGACCTGCTATCATGAGAAATAGCGCTCCACACCATCACACCAGGGATTATAGCTGTATGTCTTGTAAAACAAAGGCTTGTCTTGTCTTTGTAAAACAAAGGCTGACTGGGACCTCTGGCCCCGTCCTCTCCAGAGACGAACACGGTGGTCATCCGCTTCAAGAGTGAAGCGGGATTCATCGCTGAACGCTATACGATGCCAATCTAATGGCAGCCACGATGACTGACTGCGACACCACTCCAGACGACTCCGCTGATGTTGTGGGGTCAAAGGCAAACGTCTTAAAGGCCTCTGTGAGCGTAACCGCGCCTGAGATGCGCTGTGAGATGGTAGACGGTATCACGGGAGATATAGACGTGGCTGTAATGCGTTGAATAGTCGACAATGATAACGTTGGGGCGGTTCGGGCCAGGCGAACAATCATCCTATTTCGCCTCGCATTTGTGTTCCTTGGCCTTCCACAGCCTTCATTTCGCCGCAATTCCCTTGTAGCAACCTTTGCTGCCAACATCTTTGCACAGCAGTGCCTGTACGCTGCAGGTGGCGGCCTATTGCTCGGTATGACCCCCCCAGCTTCACGCAACTCTACAATGCGACCACGTTTGAAGTCGTTTAGTTGTCTGTAAGGTCTTCGATATCGTCGTAATGGCATCAGTAGTTGCTTCTTTACGGAATTACAATAGCAGCAACAACAACAACAAAAAAGATAAATTTTCCGCTTCTGTTACTGCTTTTATACTTTGCAAATTGCGCACTAGAAATGCACGCTATGATCGCAACTCCTGTTCGTTTGTCTTGAAACTTTGATCATTTGCATGTTCGATCAAGATATTTTTGCATACCAAATATCGTCACGGTCGCAAAAGTTCTTCTTGGTGCTTCGATTTTTTTGCAAAAGAATGTATATTAAAAATTAAGAAGTAAATCTTATACACTTATTTTCTCGAATAAATTCCAGGATGGATTAAGCATGATTTAATTCGCAATAATAAAAGAAAGCGTTATCTTTGTTGCTTCGAAACTTAGTTTCTATAGATTGGCAACAAATCCACTATTCTGGTAAGTTTCAAATGTAAACAACTTTGGCTGCTATACTAAAAATAATTAGGCTTAGCCGCACATAAGCAACTTTTTAAATTGTTGATTAATTCTTCAAATATTGCATGCAGATTTACTAATGGCATAAAAACCTTAACCTGAAGATACGAACAACATAATTCAACCACTTTTAAAGCAAAACATGTACAGTTAATTTACCAACATATAATAATAAAAAAACTGAGCTCACTGAGCCGAGAAACAGAGTGGGTATATATATGTTTATATAATTTTGGTGCTGCCGATTGCAACCAAAAAGGGAGGTGCACATCTGCATGTAATAACACTCCTAGATACAAAATTTCAACGTCCCGAGGCTACTTGCTTTTGAGTTATGCCAGATACATACATACATACGTACGTACAAACACCATGGAAAAAAATTCTTCTGAATCCATTTAAATCAGTTTTATAATTCGTTTAGGGAAATAGAGTCCATTATTCTGTCCTTACGTACAGGTGTCATGCAAAAGCATCGGTCGTTAAATTGCATTCCATAACAGTCAAAATGGATATTTTCGTTGAAATATGGTACCGGAATTTTTCGTGATTACAATCCTTCCTTTACTTCGTACAAGAAAGTAAAAAGTGCTCCACTATGTAATTTTTAACAGTCTTCAAAATTTAATTCATTTCCCATTAGAAAACTGATTAGTTTTGCAAAGCATTGAACGTCATTCGTTTTGACATATGATGACCACATGTTAAGTTTGAAAACTAAGCTGTAACTAAATGTATCTTTACATTTGTTGTTAATAAACGCTACTTAACTAATGTGATTGCTTCGCAATTCGAATTTTTATTTTGACTAGAACTCTGAAGTTTGACTCGTGGAGTTCCAGAGTTCCGCGGATACATAGTTTGAAGACACTTGAGTACATAAGCAACAGCGTACATATACTATAAGTTATATAATTATTATTACAATTAATTGTAAGTCTATAAATTCAGAAATATATTTATTTACTGGATTAACTGGGATCTCTCTGAAAACTAACGAGTTATTCTCATATCGAAGAGAAACACGGCAATGTAAATCTCAACATTGGGTAATGAAGCAAAGTTAAACATCTTTTGCAGGTAGATTTTGAATAAAATTCTATCGATTTCGAAATCTCTAAGATGAAGATCCCTCATTTTCTAAAGCTTTATTTTTTTTCCCCTTCCTGAAGACATTTTGCGTTCCAAGAGCAAAATATTGTTTCCTTCTTGTGAGATTCAGCTCAAATGTAAGCAAAAAGTAACCATTTTAAAGTTACTTTTTTGTTTAATTCAAAATTGAGTTTGTCGATGAATTATGTAAAAATTAATAGCACGAAAAGCATCGAACCTACGCAGAAATACGAAATAATATACGAAAAACAAATAAAGGAAAAGCGAAATACATAAACGTGAATAATAGCAGACGATAGTATTTGGAAGTTGATTTTATCCACGATCCGTTATTTAACTATGCATAATCTGGAATATGTAAATTTCTTAAATTACCCGTTACGAAGTAAATTAGTTAAAATGTAAATTGATTGCCATTAAACAGTAAATAGTCCGTTAAAAAGTAATTAGTTACTCTGTTAAAAACTAGTTGATTCATGAAAGGAATCTGTATCATTAAAATAATCCGTAAAAGTACATTAGTTAATCCATTAAAAAGTAAATTAACAAGCAGCTACTATTCTTCTGTACCGACTCTTATCGAAATGCAAAAGTAAAGTAAATAAAAAAACTGACGAAGGTCTGTTTGTTCCAAACAGCAGCTGGCTTATGTTCTTTGGAGTTTCATGCGTAGATTTACTGTTCCTTTTCCTGACTCGAGATTCGATGAATTTTAATGAATGGCAAACGAGGTTCAATTATTGAATCAAGCTGCAGCGGATCTGTACAATCCGAATATCTGAACTCATGACTGTTCCATAATGCTGGTATTTTATTGTTGCACAACGATCGCCTGTAGAACCACACAATTGGAACCCGCGTACACCTTCGTCCGGAAACTTCCCGCATAACAATAAATAAATAAATAAATTTATAGTTCTCAGCTACTGCAGTCAAATCTGTCATAAACCATAGACTGTCGCAAACATTGCAAACATGCCCGAACTCATTGTCCGTAGTGTTTTATACACAATGATGTATATTGTTCATCTAAATACTTCCATCGTTGTTTTCGAAAATATTTTCCTATGTGATCAGTCTGAGACATGCCTAAAACTGTGATAATGTACTGGATGAATTTAATTGGACTTCATCACAGCATGGCACTTATTTTCTCCACTTCACCTGAGATTGCAGGTCAATTTTCATTCATTCGCTCTTCATAATACAAAATACGGTAAACAAAAATGAAGTGTGAAAAAACACTTAGGGTATTCGATTATCTGCCACAGTTGCCGTTATCATGGCTACAAGGTAAGCCGGATATAATAAAATGACCTTGTAGTGTCTATTCTAAAGTAAAACTACAAACGGACGAAATAGGAAAAAAATTAGGAAACTTGAACATCTGCCACACCTGTCGTCACAATGGATTTCGAAGCAAATTGGGCGAACAAAATGACCTCGAAGTGCCTATTCTTAAGTAAATAATAATACAGGGAGATATTTTTTAAAGTGACAGTGTTTGGAGCGCCCTGTAGCGCGATCTAATAGCCCAAATGGCACCAAACTTGGTATTTAGACTAATCAAGACATGGGAAAAAGGATTCCGTGAAAACAATTAGTTCCAAAAATCGCCGCTAGGGCACTGTAGCTTACAATAACGAGAATTAGCATAAAACACGGGTATCAAAGAAAAATGCAAATGTTGTGCGATGACAGCGCCAGTAATAGGGACTATAAAAGCAAATAGTAGACAGCTCCAACAAATAATCTTGGGGTGAAGTAAACGAGCTCCAGTGGACATGCCTCTAACGTTACCGGAACGTGCGTTACTGGTGAAGATGTATTACATGAATCAATGTAATGCATCCGCAGCTCTTCGGGAATTTCGAACCAGAAAAAAATTATGAAAGGTGCTTTTATCGCTAAATGGTCTTAAGAAAATGATTAAGAAGTTCGAGGAAACGGGGTCACTGACTATTCGCGCTGGGAGAGGACGTAAACCAGTATCAGAAGATGTAGTAACTGATGTGGCAACTGCAATTGTCGAAGGATCGCAGGGAAAAATTGCTGGTACTAGCAGCGCCCGGGGTGCAGTTCGACAATTGGACATGAATTATTATTCCACGGTATGGAGAGTTTTGCGGTGCGTTATTAGATTTTACCCCTACAAAATCAGCCGCTTGCACGAACTGAAACCAAGTGATTATGATAAACGAGTGACATTCGCTCTATCGTTTCTTGCCAGGGTAGAAATTGATGATGCTTTCCCATGGCACATTCTGTGGGGAGATGAGTGCCATTTTTATCTCAATGGGTCTGTAAACACACAAAATAGCCGATTTTGGGCTGGTGCACAAAATCCCATTAAATTCCCCAATAGTCACTGTTTGGTGCGGTTTCACAGCCGAATTCGTAATTGGGCCATTCATTTTGAGACCATCACTCCGACAGGACCCCAAACGTGCATCATAAATCCAGAAAGGTACCACGAAATGCTGCAAACGTTTGTTATTCCACAACTTCAACAGACAATCTTTATGCAGAATGGTGCTCCGCCTCACATTAGTAATAAGATAAAGCAGCTGTTGCGCCAAAAACTTCACTGATGATAGAGTCATCGTCAGCCGCAGTTTTCCAGTTGCATAGCCGCTTCGTTCCCCTGACCTCACGCCATGCGATTTTTGGCTCGGGGCTATTTGAAATCTCAAGTTTATGATGGTGGAGTATCAAATTTGTCTATTCTAAAGGACAACATAACAAAGACAGTGCAGAATATTCCTCGTTATATGTTACATACGGCAGTGGAGAACGTTGTGCACAGAAGCACGGTGTTATTTCTGAGAACGGTGCTTACATTGAATGTAGTCTAATTCCTCACCGGGGAAGTTAATGTACGGCTATTTCTGGAACTAAAATTTTCTTTCACGGAATCCTTTTTCTAGTGTCTTGATTAGTCTAAATACCAAGTTTGGTGCCGTTTCGGCTATTAGATCGCACTACAGAGCGCTCCAAACACTGTCACTTTAAAAAAGATCATCCTGCATATGTCATTTACAAACCACAACATTAGAACTATACACGTTAATAAAAATGTTAGGTACTCACGTGTCAACGCAACCACCTTAGTAGAAGTTGCCAAATTTTTTTAGTGTGCCAAACTCTAGCAACCCTGGGCATAACCCTTCTTCCGGCAAGATTGTTCATAACAATCCTTCAATCAAGCAACGCCGCCATTTTCATACGCGTTCTTTTCTGTTGTATTCCAAGTTCCAACGGTTTTTATTAATAAATCGTGATATTTTTTACCTTAGTTTTAAAATATGATCTTGTGGAATTTTTCAGCAATAGCAAAATTTCTGCCAGGATACAGAATTGCGCTGAAAATTTTCTAAAGGGAAATGCGTTTTCTAGATAGCCGCTGTTTCGAAGATTGGCATGAAGCCAAGTGTCCGTAATTCTCTGATGTTTTTAAGCAAAAACAGATGGCTGTGTACTTGGAGAGAAGGGCATTAAAAACTTACAGAAAGACCCGAAAAAGAATGTTAGTGTTTTATTTTTTAATGCATCAAATTATCCTTCCCTTCACTTCAAATCTGTATTTTAAATTGTTAACATGTGTTTTCTTTTCATATGTTGATAATGTTTACCGACTTACGATAAATATCCATAGTTTGGAAATCTTTATAAAAGAAAGGCGCGAAAACCACTAAATTGCACTCTATAAGTAACTTCTACCTTTTCATTTGCAAAAATAACTAAATTGCGCCAAAATGGTTGCGTTAATACCAAATTGTAAAATAAATTTTACTAAAAAAACTAAAATCTGTTTAATAAAGCAATCTTAAATTTATATAAGAATAAGGGAAACATTTTCCTACGCGAAATACATACATATATTTTTATTGAATAGCCGGATACTTCCTTTTTAAACATTGGTTAGGAAATGCTTAACTCATCGGTCATTTAGCCATGTCATTATAAGAACGTTGCCCTGGGTATACCGCGGAGGTAGACCGACATTACACCCGTAAAAATAGGACATGACTACAAATATCTCCTCTTTTTCCCGGGTTTCAACTTGCACTTAGTGACTTAGCATCCAGCACCACTAAGCTCCATATTTTCCAGCAAGTTAGCACGGAAAATATAAATGCATAGTAAAAATATTTATCAGTTAAACGATTTATCAAGAAAGCTATATCCGAAAGCGATTGCAATAAGAAAAAAAACGTCTAATTGCCTAATTTCTGTAAACTTCGCACGCTATGTGCAGTTCAAATATAAAAATTTATACACTATTGTAAATTACTATATTCTTTTACAACAATAATAAATAAAATTATGCGCAGACGATAAAGAAAAGTTCACGGCACAATTCCCATTAAGCTAACGCCCTTCTTTTATTGAACTTCATACATCTGATAGAAATTTCACATAAATTATATCGAAATGAAACTTTAATTTACTGAAGAAAGCAATTCAAAATTTAAGCAAAGAATAACTCGCAGTTTCACAAAAGTATGTATGCCACGAAACGTAAATGCCCAAATATATTTTGACACAAATATTAATAGTTCTTTTGAAGTAAAAAATTAGGTTATACATAAGCAAGAAAAAATTCCAAAATAAAGTCACTTCAAATACGTACACATGGGATTTAACAAACATTCCATTAAACCTTAAAAAAATAGTAAATATATCGAAATAAAAAAAATTAATACTACCCATAATTTCATTTTTTTGATTTGATTCCATTTAATTCTTTTCGAATTTTTGTATTAATTAAAACTTCTACGAAGATAGAAGCTTCTTCAAAAACACAAATTTACAACTCTAACCGAAGGCACAATTGCGATCGAAAAAACAAATAATAAAGCAGAAACAAAAAATTATAAAAAAGTAACAATAATAAAGTTAATATTTTTTTCATTCTTTTTTCCCATAGAATTTAATTACTGGGGATTCTTAATGCGTTGTCGATACGCGTGATTTATTAATACAGATGAAGTATAGTTCCCCCTCAGGGGGAAGGGTAGAAAGACATACATGCATTAGGACTGCCGTCTATTGATCGGAGGAATGGGACGTTCCATTATCAAATGAAGCAAAATAATTATTCTTCAATTTCACAAAAATAAAAATGGCGATATCTGTTTGAGACACTTTCTTTTCTCAGTGATTAATTTAAAAACGCATTAATAGGTAACATAGCTTTCTTGTGAAGGAAAGATAGTATATGTGTACATTAAATTACATCGTCTTTATTATCGATAAATAAAAAATAAGATAAAATAAATAAGAATTTCTTCGCTGTCTTGAGAATTACATTAAGTAGAATTGGAGTGTTGTAACAACAGACTGCTTTTTCAAAATGTAATAAAATTAATTTCGGTGATAAAATCATACTTATCTGATTGCTAAGATACTGAATTCTTAAGATGACTGTTATATTTCTTTTTTTCCTTTCAATTCAGATTTCGAACTCAATCTCAGCTGCATATTCTGCATTCGTAATTTAGCTATCATTCATACTTTAGAATGCTATATACCTGACTTAAAATTTTAGGAATGAAAATTTAATAAAAGTCTGTTCGTAGGACTTCAATTTTTTAGCTTTAAACTGTCATGCAAAGAGTTTTAAAACGTAATATAGAATATATCAAAATTTTAGAACAATTCGGTAAATAAAAAATTTAAATAATCAATAACATTGTAATTTTTAAAAAATGTTATTAATCTTTTACATCCTTAAAAAGTAATGTGATTTTCATATTTCAAACAAACACTGCACAGTAAAACAAAATACGGGCATGCATTCGCTACAGATTTAGTAACTGTAACTTATTGAAATATAAAAATGAAATTATAATTCCTCGTACGGCCGAACGGTGAAATTGCTGAACACTGGTAGTTCGGGACGGGGAAAATCCCGACGAACGGGATGGCCCACCAGCGGCCGAGCGGTAAAGACGCTGAACACTGGTAGTTCGGTCTGAGGTTCGAATCCCGCGAACGGGCTGGCTGCATGGGTGTTTTCGTGGTTTTCCCTATGTGTAACGTGTATACGAGCCAGTTTCCCTTAGAAAGTCCTCCACGAAGGCATCCCTCTCTTTAGGCAGATAGCCCTCGTGTGCTTTGCCATAACTGAATAACCTAACCTAACCTAACCCGACGAACGGGATTCGAATCTCGGCAAACGGGTTGGCTGCATTGGTGTTTTCCTAGTTATTTTCGTGTCTATAACGTGTATATGAGCCAGCTTCCTTTAGAAAATCCTCCACGAAGGCATCCCTTCCCTTAGGCAGATAACTCCCGAGTGCTTTGTCGTAATTTAAAGAAAAAAAAACTTAATTCCCTCCTTGGCGGCGCCATGTCAAAGCTGCGAATCTACATTTTTTGCCGTTTTCATTTACATTTAATGAAATTTTTAATATTATTATTGATGTTTTATGTTACATAAAAAAAGATATATTTCAGAAATCATAACTGGATTTTTCTCAAAAAAAATGTTTCACACCTTGTTTGTTCCTTGTTATATCTGTGCTGTCATAAAGTAAATTCATGAAATATTTTTATTTAATTTCTCCTTAGTAATTTATTTATGAAATTTAGTGGAAGAAATTCATCTACGTAAACGAAATGCGCAAACTGACATTGCGTATACTTTTGTTGGCTACAGTTGGTCGTAGAGTTTCAAGATACTAGATCCATCTAAATGTATACAATGGAGTAAGTGCCTGCTGATACGCACTCTAAGTGTTTCTTTCAGATTTGACGTGTAAATAAAAATAAAGCCGTGAAGCACCATCTTTTCTTATTTCATTTTAAATGTATGAGTCGTTTAATAAGTTAATTTTACTAGCTGTGATTCCAGAAGTGGTTTTATTTAACACTTTTCCCTGGTTATTCAGACAATGATTTCGATAGATACACTAGCCTTTAAATCCTTTTTCTGCTGAACTATTTCGTTAACAGTGAAATCGTGAAGAAAGTGCGTTTCTCATTTTGAAGTTCAATTCAAAGCTCTTCTCTTCGTGGGTTTTCTTCATTCGAACGAACAGGTGAAAATCAAAAGGCGAGAACTGGGGTAGCAATCCCAACTAGACTCTAGGGTATTTAAGATTTTTTTCCGCAAAACAGTGATGCCTAAAAACAGTAATCCAGGTTGATTTTCTTCAGTCTTCTTTCTCAGAAGTTACAGTGTTTCACAGAACCAACCAGTGTCCACTGTGACTCCTTTTGGCAACCCATCGATGTGGATACATCCAGGATGATCAAAGAAAAAGATCTTTCCAATAAACACGAAAATGAATGAGTTCAGTTTTGAAAAAATTCACCGCTGCATTCATTCACATGAGACGGCCGAATAAAATAGATAACTGCGAATAAAATAGAAAACTTCGTAGTATACAACGTGTGCAAAGTATAAATTGATCAATAAACATAATTTTGTCTCATTTAACATCTTAGAAGGATATAGAATATCAAGTTTAAACAGTTGCATGTGTAAATATGATTAAAAATTATACTTAGCGTCTAATGATATTTTAGGGCTTCAACTTGGGAACTGTGAAGCATATGATAAAAACTAATTTATCGTTAACTTCGCTTGGATGGTGTTGAAGCGTAAGCAATGGTAGAAATGTTTCCTTTTAAAATTTCTATCACATATGCATTATTCCTCTCAAGCCATCAGCAGAACAAATACAATTTGATATTGCTTGAAACTATCTGGAAGATATAAAGCTTATTACTATATTTGTTTCTTCAAATGTTGCGGTATGTCATGTAGAAACTTAGAACATTTATTAATATCATCAAATATTTGTTTGATTTTTGCACAAGACAACAGCCAGCTTATTTTTAAGTTGTGGATTTATATGTAACAAAACTGCTTTCTTTTGCAAAACCTTAGAAGAACGAAAGACTATATGACAATGCATTCGGGCATCGAACGAAAATCTAGAATGAGCAGAACAACCTATGGAATCTGAAAAACCTGATTTAAAAGAAAAGGCGTGAAAATAAAAACAAGAAATATAAGTCATCCCTAAAAGACAGCTTCTCAGGTAGAATGATGCTTGGAAGTTGCAACAAAAAGTAGTTAAAACACACATCGTCAACTTAAAGAAATTGTAGAACACTGTATTTAATACCCTCAATGTTTATAATGTTCAAAATAATGTCCATAATTATTTATAATGTCCAGAAGTTGTAGACACTGAATTTCATATAGGTTAATCATTGTATTTAAAGAGATATGGCTGAACTGGAATGCATAATCTTTTGAATAGTTTAAAATTCTCGTAGTTAATTTTGCTCTCTCATATATTGCTGTTAAGTTTCAGCAAACAACATCATAAAGTCCAGAATTAGCCATATCCGAAGCCATGATTCGCTATTATAAGATGTAGTTACAAGAAAATTTCAAACAACACCATTCTCTATAAAAAACACTAACTTTCTAAGTTTGAAGACATTCGTTAAGTAATTCCCTAATGCACATACATAGTGCATCTACAAAATGTTTGGACGTAGCTCATATAAAATCGAAGATTGAAGAAAAGAATATGCTAGCTTCTCAGTCTTCAATATGTAACTTTTATAAGTTTATATAATAACAGACAGTTGTTTAATTTTTTCGTAGAAATTACTCTTTCAGAGTATTCCTCGAGTTTTTGGTTACGATTTTCTGAACCTCTTAAATGTTATTAAAATAATATCTTTGAAGTCAGACTTCTCTTTAAGGAAAATAAAGTAATTCTGAAAGGTACCGGATCTGGTAAATAAGGCAAATGGTTGAGAACTGCGACATTTTTCTCTGCTAGAAATTGCTTGATGAAAATAGGATTGCGTAAGGAGTATTTCGATGCACCAGAAATCATTTATTCTATTCAAGCGTAAAATCAGAATTCTCTTCAAAAGTCCTTTTGCTAAGTCATTATAAAATAGGGAGTTCACCTTTTTTTCAAACGAATTCCTCCTAGATTTTCGCTTTCCAACAAAAAAACGGTTACCAGGACTGAGATTTCTGAAACGGAAGGTCCTATGGCCGTAATGAGTCTTCTCCAACCTAAGCAAATGATTACCGTTTTGTCTGAAAATTATAAACAAAGCACTAAGTTTCATTTCTAGGCATAGTTTACAAATATTTGCTGTTTTCCCGTTTTTACAGCAAAACGTATTTGCTATTCTTTGTTCCGAGTTTGAATGTGTGGCAGCAGAGGTTCACTGAATCAAAGCAAACTGTTAACTGCATAGCAGATTCTATGCGGAATTTTTTATAGTAAGTATAATTTGTTAGGTTTACCTTTTATTTGTTTAAAAAATTAATTCTAAAACTCTGTAGACGCACTGCGTATTATTTACCGCATCACTATTGTATACACGGTTTTACAAAAATGAAACTGTTGGCAGATAACAGGTGCTGATACTTCAAGTTGCAGAGCCTACTTTTATTAAGTTAAATACAGAGAAACATTCCTTAAACAATCATTACTTACGATGTGCCTGTTACGGAGTAACTGCCTTAGTCTATCAATGAATAAGTCAATCAATGAATTATAACCATAGTTCTTCATGATATGTCTTCTGAGAAGTGACTGCCTTGCAGACCATGACTATCAATGAGTAACAAGCATAGTTTTTCAGGATCTATTTTCTATCAAAGTGACTACCTTAGACACCATGAATATCAATGACTTACAACCAAGGTACTTCACGATCTACCTTCTGTGGTGGTGACTGCCTTAAGGACTATGACTATCTATGAGTTACGATCATACTTATTCACGATCTATTTTCTGTTGAGGTGACTGCCTTAAAGATCATGGCTATCAATGAGTTGCGCTCATAGTTTTCATGATCTGTCTTGGAGATCATGACTATCAATGAGTTACTAATTATAGTCCTTCAAGGTCTATCTTTTTGTGGAAGAAACTGCCTAGAGACCAAAAATACCAATGAGTTCAATCTTTTTATTTCTTTACATGTTCTTAGAAATATTGCTCTATTTTAGTAATAGGAGTTTTAGGGATGTGGTCACTGGAAGAGATTTCGATATGTACCAGATATTCCATAATATTGTTTGTTAGAAGGGATAGTTTATGATAAACTGTGCTGAATATAACGTATGAAAATTAAATAAATATTATAACAACTCTTTAAGATATTTTTAAAATTACATTTAGCCTGCTTAATTTGTTCTATTTGTTTCTTAACTAAGCATTGAATTTTTCCAAGACACAAGTTTTTTCCTCAAAGCTTCAAAAATCAGCTTACGCTATTCGGATAAAACTGTTTTTTCTCAAAAGCTCTACCGTTATGGCCGCCTTCATCCCACATCTACTTTCAGCAGGCTATAAGCGCAAAATTCCATGGGGGAATCAACGAAAGATTTAACGTAGTTGTGGCTAAATGAAAGAGAATTTATTTTGTCTGCTGCCGTTAAACTTCCTAAAAATTGGCCCGTTGACCGTAAAGTGTGGCTGGAGACCTTCTAGAGACGAAATCAGATCTTTTCGTTTCTTTATATAGAATATCAGAATAGAACATGTTACTTATCAAATCTAAATATGACGAAATTCCTTCATTTGCACTTTTTTTATTATTCCATAATATAAGTGCCCTTGTTCGGAAAGACACACAATGTACTGTTTCGATAAGAAGTTAAATTCTGATAAAAAAATTAAATTGTGATAAATTATTAATAATTCAATGTGTAATTTTTCTATTTTGAATATTCTCATTAGAAATTTGATAAATAAAATCTATCAGTTGTATACAATTCATGGAAAAGTAAAATAAATTACAACAAAAATGAAAATAAAAACGATTGTTTTATAAAAACTTTATATTACATTATTTGTGTCTTCCTTTAAAACCGTTTTTATAAAAATGCATTTTAAAAAATAGTAGCCGTTTCTCAGCCAGTCAACTAAAATAATTATTAAAAAAAATCTGAAAGCTTTCAGATTTTACATTACGCCCAAAGAAGCGCTTTTTTAACGATTTGTGTGTTACCTCTATTTATTAAATATCATGTTCCTCGCACGTAAACCATAGAATTCAGTTCAACATCAATATCGCAAAATAATTTTAAAATGAGCATAGCTTTAGAATTTCCAATACACAGTCTCGCGCCCTGGAGATAAAAAAATGTTTTTTTTTTCTTATAGTGTTGCCATTCCTCGCTTTGAAATCCAGTGTTTGAGTTTGTTAATCAAAAAATCGTTAAGTTTTACAAAATATGAAATCCAGAATAAAACAAATTCCAAGTTCGGGCTTTCAGATGCCCATATTCCAGTGGAAACGTACGTTATTCAAACTTTGATGGCTTTAGGTACCGTAGTTTTATCACAATGCGAGAAAAATACATACATTTATGCAGATTCTTCATTATTTAATTTCCTTAAATATAACGCAGGGCTGTAATATTTGGCGGCAACAGTTTGAAAAGTGAACCGACATTTAAAGCTTTCAACGCAAAATGCCAAAACGAAATTTTAATAGGCCTTCTGGACTAACGCCCTTTGGGCTAAAAAGAAAAAATACGAAAGGATTTAAATGACACATCTGATTTATAATTTAACTAGTTCAACTACTAATTAAGAGTAATTAAAATGAATCTGCGCTTATTGTTTTTTCTCACTCGCTTAGTTTGTTAATAAATAATAGAATACACTTCACACGAAAATTGAATGTTATCATACGCTTTGCTGAATGACAGCAAACTACCACGTGAAAGAAAAATATTTTAATTTGGATAGTGGCAAGCATTTCTTTTAAATCACTAAGTTTGCTGATTAAATTCGAATGACAAATATAGTGCTCTTTGTCGAATGGCAACACACTTCAATTATGCTAAGTTTTCTAATTAAATTTGAAACATAAATATCTTACGCAGAGTAGCAACACAAAGCTTTTGATAATGTTGACTTTTTTATTCAAAAGTTACCCTAATTCCCAGAAAATATTAAAAAAATCAAACACAAATTTGAAGTTCAAAATTCAGGCTTCTTGGTGTGCCTGTTTCGGGTGGATGAGTTTATGTGTTAAAAATTTGGTGGCTTTAGGTGCTGCTATTTTTTCACAATGCGAGGTACATACATGCATATACACTCACGTTTGTGAAAATTGCAACACCATGAAGGACTTACGCGAGTGACCTGAAATTTTCAGGAAATGCAAAGTAGCGCATGATATGCAAATGATTAGAATTGCAAATCCGTAGCGCATGCGTATGCTGAGCAGCGCCCTCTGAACGGCTGATGGATCCGAATAAATAGACGGCTGTAGCGAGGCGTGTATGGTTATCGGTGGTTATCTGCTAGTGGTAAACGTTAACTCAATCTGTACTTATGCCTCGTCGACGAAAGAGAGCGAGATTTGAACAACTTACAGAGTTTGAACGAGGGAGAATCATCGGCCTTCGTGAAGCTGGATTGTCGTATCGTGCAGTAGCCTCTCGTGTGCAGCGTAACAGCAGCACAGTGATGCGCGTTTGGAAGCAGTGGACGGACGAGTGTCGGACAACTCGGAAATCCGGGAGTGGACCCCGAAATGTGACGTCAGCTCGCGATGATAGACACCTGGTCCGCATGGCGCGGACGGACCGTACAGCTTCCTCTAGACAATTGGCAGCACTGTGGTCAATAGCTACAGGTGTTTCATTGTGTGCTTCATCAATTCGTAGACGTCTGCTGCAGTGTGGACTGCGCGCACGGACTCCTTTATACAGGATCCCCCTAACGCACGACCATCGCCGCCTGCGGCTACAATGGGCCAATCAGCATAGAGACTGGCGTGCTGATTGGCAGCATGTCGTGTTTTCTGACGAATCCCGCTTTAATTTGTGGTACCATGATGGCCGCATTCGTGTCAGACGCTATGCCGGTGAACGCCACCTTCCGGAGTGCATTATCGAACGCCACAGTGGACGAACACCCGGAGTTATGGTCTGGGGCGCCATAGCATATCATAGACGATCTCAATTGCTACGAATTGTGGGCAATCTGAACAGCAACCGGTATATCCGTGAAGTTCTACAGCCCGAAGCTGTTCCCTTCCTTCAAAGCTTGCCAGGCGCTGTATTTCAACAGGACAATGCCCGCCCTCATACTGCTCGGATTGTTAAATCCTTCTTTGCAGCGCAGCAGGTACAGCTTCTTCCTTGGCCTGCGTGTTCCCCGGATATGTCGCCAATTGAACATGTGTGGGATGTCATTGGTCGGCGTCTTGCTCGTGATCCTCGTCCTGTTGCGTCTGCAGACGAACTTTGGGTACGCGTACAAACGATATGGAATGCTCTTCCTCAGTCAGACATTCAAACTTTGTTTGACTCCATGCCACGTCGTGTAGCAGCACTTATTGCGGCGCGTGGTGGCCACACAAAATACTGATTCTGATCTCTTGTTCTTGTTTGTTTGCTTTGAACATTTAATCATTTATTTGTACCACTACTACTCAACTGTGTATTAAATTGCATTCAATTATGACGATTCCTTCTTGGTGTTGCAATTTTCACAAACGTGAGTGTAGATTCTTCTAATTTAATAACAGCAAAGACAGATAATGTTAAAAAGCTTAATTATACCAATAAAAATGAAAGTTGCCGGCAGCAGAATTCGAATTGTGAACATCTTACTTAAAGCGCTGTGGTTATCAATACACCTACTGAGGCTTGCGATAAATGAATAAACTTCAATAACATAAATTTTATATAAAACTTCAGGATAGATGTTTTTTCTTTGTCCAGAATAATTCGTGCTAGGCATTTGCAAAAGTATTCTTTTTATATTTTGAGTAAATATTTAAAGGTCCTCAATAACTAAGCATAATTTTATGAGCAAAACTGCTGAGCTCAAAGTCGTGCGTTCCTTTTGTGAGCCACTAGTTTTGAAATTTTATTGTCATAATAAAAATGGTAATCAAATCTCTTGTTATTAATTTAAAAATATGAATTATCTTTAAGGAACTATGCAAATGAAAATAACTAAAAATGAAAGATAATGTTCTACAGAGTTACAAACAATTTCATATATAATGAGAAGTCAATAGACATAATAAAAGAACACTGTGTAACCATTTTTATAAAAAATCTTTAAAAATTGCTTTTAATCACAAAAGTATTAGTAAAAAAAAGTTTTTATTTCCGGAAATACATTTATTGGAGAACGAAAAAATTAAATAACAGCATTACCTTGACAAAAATATATGAAATGTTAGCTTCAAGCCCTTTTATAGTGTTTAAAATTTCACGAGTCACTTTCTTTCAAAGAGAGTTGTAAAATATTACATTCACTTCAGGCAAGTTTTCAATGCTAGTAATAAATAATATTTTATCATAGTCTTCAGATATAAAAAACACTTAAAATGGAAAGAATAAATATGATGAACTTTTAAGGAAATATGGATATAAAGGAAGTGTAAATTATTGCTTTTAGGAATAAAATATGGGTTTACGCATTTTTTTCTTCCGGAATATTATATTTTCGTTAAAAATAATATTAAATTTAAACTTTTATCTTTAGGTCCTTAGATTATCATCTAAAGAAAGAAAGTTACAGTGGCTTATATTTGTTTTCGGATATTTATGTTTTTCAATTTTATTTGCAAATATCAATTACAAATCTTTTGCAAAATGACTTTGTTCGCAAGAATAAATAGGCGAATGGACTGCGAGTCTCCGAAGTTCTACAATAATTCTATTATAGATAAGCAGCATCTAAAACTCTACAAGTAGTGGTTCAGTGACAATTCTATATTGAAATGCCCACTCTAGTTTAAAAAACGAATTTAATTGAATATCACAAATTCTATAATCTAATCTAACATCTCATCGGCAGCATTCAAACTGCGTCAACACAAATCGAAAATCGAGTTCTCAAGTTCAGACTGTTGCCATTCCGAGGCAGAGAAAATATTCTATTCAAACCGGAACTTCCTGGCCCCCGTTGGACGGTTGTCCCACATCATTTGGCAATGGGAGTGGACTGATATTGGAGACGGCTGACGAAAGATTCCATCTAATGTTCTGACGTCCACGACTTGTACTAGTCCATCCGGACCAGAAGAGGTCTCCTCAATGCGAGCTAGTGTCCACTTAATAGGTTTCTTGTTTTTATCCTTCAGCAAAACTAGTTGTTCTGGTTTGAGACTGATTTCACTTGATTCCATTTTGAACGGGTCTGCAAATGGTTGAGATATTCCACTTGCCAACGGTTCCAGAAATTAGCTCTAGGTTTTCGAATTAAGGTTCACTTAGAAGACAAAGAATCTATAGAGTCATTCGGTTCTGGTATCGACAAAAGCGGAGCTCCTATTAGGAAATGATCTGAAGTCAAAGGCTGAAGATCCATTGAATCAGTCGAAATAGGTGGCAGAGGTCGAAAGTTGAAGCAAGTTTTTATTTGTGCAATTAATGTATAAAAGCTCTTCGAAGTTTTGCTTTTTGTTTTTGCAACCTTTATCAAGATTCTCCTCATTGATTTTATATAAGCCTTTCATAGGCCACCAAAATGCGGAGAAGAAAGAGGAATAAATTGCCATGTTATACCTTCTTCGGAACTAAAGCGTTGAATAGGATCCGATCTACAAATTATAAGGAGGTTATCAAGAACATTTTTCGTTCCCTTGAAGTCTGCAGCGTTATCACTCCAAATAATGGAGGGTTTGGATCATCTGGCAATAAACCTTCTAAGAGATTCTAGAAATGCTTCAGTAGACAAATCCGATACTATTTCTGCATGAATTATCTTTGTACTAAAACAAATAAATATTGCAATATATAATTTTGGAGTAGCCATATATCTTCTCATGTTAGGCTTGGTGATAAGTGGTCCTGCAAAGTCTAGTCCTATTTTTTGGAATTATCTATTTCTTACAACTCTATTTCTACGTACGTCTCACATCATTTGGTTTATGGCTTAGTTTCTTGTCCGAAAGCAAGTCATGCATTTATTTATAACATGTCTAATTCTGTCTTGTCCGGAAGGTATCCAGTAGAATTGTTTAATAAGAGAAAGTATTGTTTGAACGCCCGAGTGAAGAAATGTTTTTTGATAATAATGAGTGATTCAGTGAAATGATTTTTGGTAAAAGGAGTTGATGTTTCTGAACTTCGGAAAGATTGAAGAGACTCAGTCTTTCAACATAAAAGTTCATCTCTATCAAGAAATACATTTAAGAATGAAACCTTACTATTTCTGGGAACTGATCGTTCGACAGCAAGAGCCTAATTTCAGGTTGAAATTCAGAATGTTACACACGTTTGACTAGCACCTTTGTTGCATTCTAGAATTCAGAAGCACCTAAAATACTTTCTTTTATTAGGGGTGAATTGATTCTACTGTTGTTCACAACCCCTAAACACCATGCAGTAGTTCTAATCAATTTGCTAAATGATGAATACCTTTTTAATGAATTCGTTCTCAAAGGAACTTCCACCTGTAACTGTTGAGTACACCACAGCTCCCTTTCGAAGTTCAAGCCTTTCATTATCTTCGAAATTCTGGTTTTGAGAGTTTTGGCTACGAATCGATGCTCTGTAATAACCACGTAGGTCCATGTCACCACCATCACATATCACTATTTCCTAGCTCCGCTAATATTATTCCTTTCATGAAGTTTGTCTTCGTTCCTATGGTCAGCATGTAAACCGGATTTCCATCTCCAGGACAATGATTCCAGGATTCAGGTGATGTTTTCTCTCGTATTCCATTACTCGATGTTCGACGAATGGCGTCCATTTATTTAAATCGCCCTTTATCCAGTGTAAGGTCACAGAAGAATCTGACCAAATATATATTCATCTGGAGCCTTTTTTCTAACTGTTCTTTCACATTTGAGGCTAATTCCTGCTTCGATAAATGCTCCGATCAGCTCTTGATCAGCTCCGATCAGCAGTCTTGAAAGAGACAGTTTCTTCAATGGAGTTACTATGGCTTTGGACATGAAAAACTACTTCCTATCGCACATTATATTACAGCTCCATATGCCTTCTGGCTTTCGTCGGTAAAGCAATGCATTTGAACATCTCTCAATGCATACTTCCAAGACTAGAAAACAATAATGTAGCGGAATGTTTACATTCTGAATCGCTGACAGTTCATTAGACCTTTTTTTCATTCTGTTTTCAAAGTCCGATGGCAACGGAGCATCCTAATCTATTCCAAGTTGCCAAATTTCCTGCATTAGTAGTTTTACCCTAATAATGAATGGAATCATAAATCCAATAGGATCGCAAAGCTTTCCAATGGGTTTAAGAACTTCTCTTTTTCTCATTAGCTTTGTTTTTTTTTTTGAGCTTGATTACTTATATTTTGTGATTCTATCTTCTAAAGATCTTCCTTGTAATTCCATTTATATCTCAATACCTTCTGTTTCAGAACTTTCCTTATTTCACCATTTTCGCAATCGTTAAAAACTGCAAATTCGCAAAATTTGCTTTCCATTTTCGCATGTTGGGGGGAAGGGAAAACCAGCAGCTTTCAATATATATCTAATATCTTGATATATGAATTTAGCTTCGTTTCCGTCTTCATCACCACCTGTGAAATCGTCTACGTATAAATATTCGTTCAAGTTTAACTGCTTTCTGATTTATTTCTTTAAAGGTACGTATTTATCAAGTTGAATAACTCGCTGATGAGGCATGTAATAAATTCTTATTTCTTCAGAACTTACATTCGAAAACAAACATGATCCACTGTAAATCTATGCAGTATAATTCTTTTATTTATTTTTCGAAATATAAATTCATTTATTTTATCTTTTACTTATTTTTGATATACGCAATTTTTTATTCTTCGGATGATAAATAAAAGAACGTCTTCTGCGACTCGTAAGTAAAGGCTCAAATTTAATAAACTTTTACAAAATATTTCAGAGCAGTTAACATTATTAATAAATGGTTTACATTAACTTAGTGTGAAGCAGTTAATTAAAACAAAACTGTTAAACACTAAATTATTAATTAACACTTAATTATAAATTAATAATTTATGTTAAACTATTGGTGCAAAAAGAAAACCATTGAAAAATGTATCTTAATAACATTTTGAAACAAGATTTATTAATATTTACACCATGACAATAATTATTAAAATACATTCCAGCCCCTATGATATAGTATTATCTCGTCTATAGAATTTCTCTACTAAGTCTGTTAGTCTATTACATTTATATTATCGTCTGCATCAAAAATAACATCTAATCTAAATGAAGAAGAAGAAATTCTGTAGTAATATTCAAATGTCGATTTGTTTGTGTCTTTCTTCCCCCCTCCAAATCTTTTTTAAATAGTAAAGAACTGAAGTTATTTAACTGAACTGCAACTTTTATATAAAAAACAGAAGCGAAATATGTGTTTGATTTATTTGCTAATTTGTATATATTTCAAGGTACAAAATATAGATTTCAAAATCTCTGAAATTCGGTTTTAATTTACATTCCACACACATATATGAGTAAGCATTTTTCCTCGTAAAAACATTCACTTTCAGTGTTTTGATTAACTTGCAATTTCATCATCACAAGAAATATTTTATGGCATTCTTCATGTTTGTGTTGAGCAAGAACTTGAACTATCAGACTGAAATATTTTCTTTTATTTAAGTTAGAAACATTTAATTTTTGTTTTAGCAATACTAATATACAATTTTATAATATTATTCTTTACCTTCCGTCATTACCAAACAGTTTAACTTTTTTACGGTATTAATTAATCATGAAACAATGGTTTTATTTTGTTACATTGTAAATCAGATGGCAGAAATTTAAAAAAATAAAGAACAATTGACTGCAGAATACAGTAAAAATGTAAAATGGACAAGAAGGACCTCCAAGTTGAGTGATTCCAAAATTCTTGACATGCGGGGGAGAAGAAAATGTTGTTACCATGGCAATCTGCCCACAATTCCCAGCGGCTTCGTGACATTTTGGAAGGTTAGGGTCTTTTAATTAGGGTGAAAGTTTTGTTGTCGTTGGCGATGCACTTGGCTTAAATGCTTTTAGGCTCAATGAAGTGCCAGGGAGTGGGGTTCGCAAAATGCGTTTAAGAACCTATTTAGCGAAAATGGGGCTTAAGGGAAATTCATGGTATCAACAATTTTATCGACTGGCTAGAAACTTTGAAGCCATTTTATTTTCAGAATGTAGCAAATATGTTCACGGATGTCTAAGTTACCACAACAAAATTCACTTAGGACAGGTCAAAAATCATTTGCTTTTGTCCGGGAATTTTGTGCAACTAAATTTCCCAAAGGACAAAGAAAAAAATAAAATTAAAATAATTTCGCATGTTACTTCATTAAACGACTCATCCGACTTAGGTCAGAAATAACACCAAGGTATAGAAAAATATTTTGTAACAGCTGTATAATATATGCCATTAAAAACATCTTTTATTAATTACAGCAATATATTTGAACTATTTTATTAATGTCAGTTAGATGTATTATTAAAAATAAAATGAACATTTAAACTACTAAGAAATGCTTTTAGTTCTGTTAAAGTATTTAACTGTTTAGCGGCTACAAATTTAATAAATTCGAAGGCGCCTGAAAGATAAATTAAATACCTTATTCGTGCTGTGTCTACACTTGCTAAGAAAAGTGGATGATATTTTGATGGTAGCGTGACGTAACGTAACGGTCTAAAAACTGTGGAAACATTTTAAATTACGGAAAGATCTAAGAACATTTCTAATGTCAGGTTTAAATTGAAGGCCATCGATACATACCAAGGCACTTGGTCATCGGGTGTACAGGATGACAGTCACTTCGGATCAATCTATATATCACCAATGAAACACCGGTGAGGAGCGGTACAGCTAATTTAGATTTTTTAAAAAATCGAATCGAACCGAAGGATCCATGCGTCCAAGCATTCAGTCATCAGTCATCTACCAGCTTGTCCCAGTTGATGTTACGGTTAGTCAATCAGTGGGTCACCAATGTGCGACAGTGAAGTAAATTTAGATATAATTTCAAATTAAAATTAAATTGTTGAACATCGATGTTTATCAAGGCTGTTGGGCAACAGTGAACTCCTGGTTGAGATCATTGCCAGTCATTGGCCTAAGTCACCAGCATTTGGTGGAGAAACACTCTAATATCCGTGATGGCTTTTGGTAACCGGTGATCAAAATGTTGTCAGTCACATTGTCTAGAGACCCACACAGATTGAGGATCACTATTCCACACCAGTAACATATGGAACATCGATCTGGGGTGGTTGCAGCAAATTTAGACTTCTAAATTAAAATGAAACTGAAGAATACTAATTCTCCTTAAAAATTGTTAGTATCAGTTCTTCTTAGAATTTGTTGGTTATGATAACCTACCAACTGAAGGTCACAACATAACAACTACAACTTTGATCTACTGTCACCACACAAACCATACGTTGTGTGGCGGTCACCACGAGAAGTCATTGGTGTCAGGTAGTACAATGAATTTAGATAAACTGTTGAAGTTAAATCGAACCAAAGAATACGATGACCGTCAAGTACATTGGTCACCGGTGTTTTTGGTCAGCAGAGCAATATTGTAAAATGACATAATCCAAAATTTTTTAAGAGTTTTAGAAATTTGTTTTAGTTTTTGAAAGATTTCATTAAAGATACTTCTAACATCGAAATGAATAAATTAATTAAATGCCTATTGCCAAAAAAGCAAATGATTATTTAATGCTCGGGTAAGTAACATATGGTATTATAAACCTTTTGTTATTAATAACAATCATGCCGCAATACATCTTATTCGAGACCAAAACACCATTTCTTCAGTAGAAGATAAACCTTTAAAGAAATAGAATTTCATTCAAATTCTGCTTCAGTATAAAGTTTTTTATGCTTAATTTTAAAGTCTACATTAGTATGTTTGTGCTCCAATTAAATGCTAAAAATTTTGTTTTTAGCAACATGTAACAGCATTGTTTCATGTTTTGATGAAAACATCGTTTGAATATATGTACCGTTGCGAAATATTCAGCTGTGGTGAGATAGCTTCCCCTCAAAGCGGTGTTAGGGCTGCCAGAAAATGGTAGAGAAAGTAAGGGTTGCCAGATTTGGCACGAAAACGAAAATTTGAGGATAAAATTGGCGATATATCATAGACGGAGCGAGAACATTCTAGAATGAATTTTTAGCGGTTTTCTCGGGAACATTCTCGAAAGTAGGTTAAATCTGTATATACCCTGCATGTACGGAAAGAGTAGTAGTACCTTGAGTTCAGAGAGCAGCGTCTTGAGTTCAGATATTAGATTGAGAACGACAGAGTCGGGAGCACTAATTTAGTGCATTGTCGTGAAGCTCTCTTCACTATCATAGCCTGAAGGCTGTGTTGCTGATTGTTTCAGGGTGTTTATTGTAGCTTTCCGACGACTGTAAACGTGTCTTTGGAACTATCCTGTGTAATACGGGCGAATAAATTGTGTTTTGATTTTTCATCAAGTGTTATCATCAATTACTCCAACTCCACGAACCCATAGAATGCAACAATACTCTTTCGCAAATGAATGGACTCCACTTCAGCATGGAAATTTAAAATCGCTTTTAATCATTATACAGAAAAGGTATTTTTGGTGACTGGAATTGCTAAAGAAGATAGGATGTTCTTAGAGTTTTTGTGGTTACATGATGATGCAAAAACAAAACGAGGAAATAATACACTTGACATGACTGCTATTTGGTTGTAAGTGCGCCATTTATTTTAAGGGCAACAATAAAAAGACGTTTAAAGCATTTGCTTTAGAAATAACAGGTTAGTGGGGGGTTTAAAAGGATGTCAAAAACATAAAGTATTGCATATTGCAGCAATGGTTTTTGATCTGGTTGGCTGTGTAGCGTGTCGGTTGGGACGATGAATTCCTGGATGACCTTAAAGTAAAGTGGACTAAATAGCGTTCTGAAATTAGATCTGTGAAGGATATTTCTGTTGTTCCTAGATATGTAGTTCTGAATTGTGAGGGCGTAAATTCAAAAACAGAAATAGGTATATTTTGTGACGTGTCTCTTCTCGCTTATGGTGTTTTCCCTATACTGTCGTTACTTAAATTACTTCTTTTATTAGATTAAGGGTTCCAAGAAACAAAGGAAATAGTTTGCTTGGAACAGAATAGTTGAAATACAGAAATCCTCAGATCCAAAGTCTTAAAATCAGCGTAGTAGAAAATATGATTCTGCTGACTTAATCAGTTAAAGTGTGCCAGCTCAATGTTTTTGAGGAAGACGAATGTTGGTAGTGTGATCCATATTGGATGAAAAGGAAAGCTAGCGTTTGGAACGAATATTCAGTGAAAGATATTCCGTCTAAGGTAATAAAAGCTGAGAGTAAAAGAACTAGTGTTCATAGCGTCGTGATTAAGAATTATATGACTAGGGAAATGCTACATAGATATAAGTTTCTACACGATACGATTTGGTAGCTTAGATTTATTGTTAATCCCAGATGATCTTCAAATAAAAAGATATTCTCCAAATAAGAAAGTTAACTGTAGCTCATTCTTTAATAATCAAATGCGATAATTCACTGAAGAAATTTATTTTCGAGAAAGGAAAAACCACTGAGCCAGCGTAGTAAACTCAGTAAATTGTATTCATGATTAGACGATGAAGGTATTCTCAGAGTTGATAGATCCCATTATATTACAGAACTAAATCCCATTATATTACAAAACACACCATATTGTAGAAAGCACTATATTATTACTGAACTAAATCACATTATATTACATAATTCATAGTATGATATTATCATCACAAATATTTAAACGTAAGAACACAAATACATCCAGAAATTAAGCAAAGATTCTGGATTATTAATGCACAAACAGCTGTTCGGAAGATAATTTGGAAACGTGTAACACGCTGTCGACGCCGAAATGAGATATTACATTTAGTAATGGAAATCTAGCATTCAGAGTGAACTCTATAACAGCGTTTGCGAAAATTGGAGTGGATTTTATTGATCCTTTCCAAGTTAAGGTGCAGAAAGGGAGTGATGTTCAAGCTTATGTTTTCGGATGTTTTATAATGAAGGAGGTTCGTTTAGAATAGACTGGAGACATGAGATCATATTTTTTTCGCATTATCTCCAAAACGATTCGTCGCTTGTAGAGGAAGATCGAAGAAAATGTACAATGATTACGTCTCTAAATTTATAGATGCCAATAGAAAGATGGGAAGCGTGTCCTCTGGACAAAAGCTAGCTAGACAATTCAAAGAAATAAAGTGGAAATTTAATTTGCCTTCTTCGCCATACCTCAGGATTGGTGAATTGCAGGAAGTTGAGGTAAAGGTTATGAAATATCACATGAGAGAAGCAACTGGTTCGCAAATTCTTGCTTTTCAAGCAATTTCTACTTATCTGGTAAACACTGAAGCACGTCTAAATCCAAAACCTTACCAGCCATTTCAAGTTATCCAGATATTTCTTTGTATTACATCTGTTAATTTTCTGATAAGAAACGTCGTTAAACGGTATTCTGGAACTGATGATAAACTGTTTCTTCGTAACCAAAAGAAACTAAGCAAACACATCTTTCAATCCGTTTGGAAGAAATGCTCTATGGATTAAATTCAAGTACTTAAAACACGTCACCATGCATTAAGAAATATCAAAGTAAATGGTTTAGTGGTAATCGCGAAGATAATTTACCAAGCTTAAAATGGAAATTGGCCGTGTTAGAGAAGTGTACCCGAGCACTGGTAACAGAGCTCGTGTAGTGAAACTTTATAGACTGCAGTTGGTGAATTGGTGAGGACCATTGATAAAGTGTGTAAATTACCTGTGGAAAGTTAAGAAACAACAAGTCTGAGCTTTAAGTGAAATTGATATTCATCTTTATTCATCGTTTTGAATGCTTCAAGTTTTCATGTCATCTGAGTGTTATATAATTCACTGCTTCTACGTTTTTGTAGTCGTTTTAGAAATTTAGTACTGCTCATTTAAGTGAATGAGCTATTTATAGTAGACGATATGTATTTGTTAAGAATAATTTTAGCTAATAATTAATGCAATATATATTAATGCATAATCTATGTTAGTTTCATTTTAGTATATGTAATAATTTCACTGCAATAGTCTGCATTACTTGTAGGTAATTACTTGTAATCATTTAATTAACAAGTGATAATTTGATATCCTCAACAGGCATCCGTGGGGAGCATACTGAAATCTCCCATAGAAGGTACTGTAATAACCTAAAACTGAATGCAGAAAAAATTTAGTACATATTTGAATTACTGAAGGAAAAAGTGGAGAAGAGGTATTGAATATATGAGGCGACATACCGTGTATTATAGTTTGTGGTGTTGTAAATGTGACTCCCTAATCCAATGCGATACTAGAAGTATCAAATATAAATTAAGTCTGCACAAATTTGACTAACTTAAAAATTAGTGGTGTACATTGCGTTTACTCTTTAAGATAAGAATAACAAAATGGTTGACTTACCCAATAACCCCCATGCATGAGACTGTAGATTCCGTTTAAAGACACATTTATTTTAGCATAAGAAACTTCTCTGGGTTATCAATATATCAATGCAGATTACAAAACTATTTATGGAGGACTTACAGATGCTGTCTGACAAGCATGTTATTAACATCGTTCATTTTTAATGCGCAAGCAATCTGAAAACATCGATGACACAATACTTCTTAATCATTACAAAAATTGCCTATTTAAGGTGAGGCATATTTTCCGCGATAGAAGAGAGCAAATTTTTTTTATCTATACCCAATTATCGAGCACATGGCCGTCACTTCCGAAGATACGGGTTGCGAAGATTAAACACGTTGAACACAAAGCACAAGAGGTATTTTCTTCTGAAGTAGATTCGTCATTTCATCCAGAGTTCTTACCCCTCAATTATACAGCTTTCATTAAATTAGAACTTGACTACTCCTCCATCTCAGGTAACTTAAGGCGATGGGTCGATGTTTCCAAAATGGGATGGCGTGAGACGTGTGTGGCCTCACACGCTCGATAGAACGACGTTATGCAGAAAGAGAGAGAGCGCCTGTCCGTCCAGTGTTTTTATACACTGCGGCGCACGTGGTGGCCCACGATTACGATTACAGCGGCGATGACGATACACTGCGCGCAGTGAGAATTCCATATTCTCACATTCCTCCGGCCGAAGAAAAAATATTCCATCACTACACACCTGACATCATTGTCCAAAAACTGCACACAGTTGAGCTCTTATCTACATTACCTACACATTTCATATTCCTTGAAAATAACTGCACTCTACGCATTTCGGTTGCATTCTCCACATATTTCACATTACTTGATAAAACACTGCACTTAAAACATTTTGTGACACATATTTGTTTTACAATCATAAATCATTATTCTGAAGTACTCATGCATGTTTACTCTTACCTAAAATACTACTACAGATGCGATTCCATAAAAAAAATTTTTACATTTGACATATATAATTTATACTCACATGTGATACAATATCCAATTAATCACTAATGACATTACATTAACAATTTGATGTTACTCCTCTTAACAATTGTTTACATTATCTTATTCTTTACATTCTTTACATTTTATAATCACATTCACTATTTCATTATTTAGCTACTTTTATCATTTGATCATATACATTTCACATATATTTCATATACCAATATGCCATGACATTGTTACAAGTTACATTTGTATTAGATCCATTACTAAATTACATACCTTCAATTTGATTCAGCAGTAAGACAAGGAGATTTGAAACACTCTTTTTTTTTTTTGAATCTGCTACCTAGAACAATCAATGATATCCTGCATAGTACAAATCAATTCTTCTGGTATATGGACCAGCCAACTCTACCAAAATCGTGCAATTAGCGCTTTATTACACTAAACTGACCCACACTACACACGATCATCATTCATTATCTAGTTTGTACACATGCTACATGCTTATCATAACCACAACTTCTTTACACTTTTTTTTTTGCTGATCTACAATTACAATTGTGTTACGCTCCTAAATCTTCATTTTGTGTCGAATCTATTCTTGAAGGCTTTTGTAAAAACAATTTGCTTACGTGAACTTTAGTAGTTTTGTTGTCTAATTGTATTATGTAATTATCATTTCGTAGCTTTTTAATAATCTCATATGGCCCCTTGTATTTTGGATGTAACACCCTTCTATTAGTAAATTCTTCCATAAAAACTTTATCCCCCGATTTCAATTCTGGAATTTTTCTTCCTTTCAAATATTTTTTTGCACAATTAAAGTATTCATCCTCATTTAATTTTACTTGCTCCTTATCGCTACTCAATTGTTCCTTTAGTCTTTTGAAATATTCCTGGAAATCTTCTGCTAGTTTAAGAGGATCATTGCTATCTATGGGAGTATTTAATGTTCTACCAAAAAATAGTTCTGCTGGTGAAAATTTAGTTACAGAATGTTTAGCATTATTATAATATAGCTTAAATATCAGTATTTTTTGTGGCCATTCAAATATTTTGTTTGATATTGCTGCAATTGATTCCTTCATCACCCTGTGTACTCTTTCAATCAACCCATTTGACTGTGGATAATAAATTGAACTTTTTCTGTGCTCTATTTTAAGTGATTTCAAGAATTGATTAAATTCTGTAGAACGAAAATAAGAACCGTTGTCTGATAACAAAATTTTTGGAATGCCAAATCTGGCAAAATAATCATTTAAAGATTTTATGATGGATTGAGAAGTGCAGTTGTTTAACGGAATTGTTTCCAAATATCTGGAATAATGATCAATGATAGTGAGTACATAAAACTTATTATCCGTGGATCTTGGTAGTTTACCAACTATGTCTATAGCTATCATCTCTCCAGGAGCAAGATCTTTCTTAGGAATTAGACGTGGCAGAGTGTTGTGTGGTCTAGACTTATTTTGTAAGCACTCTGAACAATTTTCCACAAAACTTTTAGTATCGCTGTACATACCTCTCCAATAATACTTTGCTTTTACAAACTCATATGTCTTTTGAATGCCAAAGTGAGGTGCATGAACTGTCTGTAATACATCTTTGATTAGTGCCTTAGGTATCAGAATTTTATTTTGGATACTTTTATCTTTCTTTTTAGCACTTGCAGGTTTTAATTTTATCATTACTACATCTGTATGACTATCAATAAAATATTGTTCTACACTTTCTTTGTGGTTATCCTGTAATCTTTTTATAATTATTTTTATGTATGGGTCACTTTGCTGTTTACTGATTATGTTTTGAATGGACAAATTATCATTACTCCTAAATATATTTATATTGTTTACAACTATATCCTCTGAAACTCTTGACAAGTAATCTGCTGGGTTTTTGAAACCAGGAATATGCTCCATCGTGTATTGAAATTCCTGTAAATATAACAACCAGCGTGCTACAATATCTGGCTGCTTGTCAAGATTAATGTGGAAAGTCAGAGGTTTAGCATCAGTTAATATTATAAATTTTTTTCCATACAGATGTTCGTGAAATTGTTTTACTGATCTGAAGATTGCATAAAGTTCTCTTCTAATTGAAGGATATCTAGCCTCAGCAGGCGTTAAAATTTTTGAGTAAAATTGCACTGGGAAAAACTTATCTTCATTCTTTTGCATTAATATGCCACAAATGGCTGATCTAGAAGCATCAGTTACTAAATACAAAGGTTTATCATTTTCTATGTTTTTTATTGTGGGTTTCTCTAAAATTAATTCTTGTATTTTATCTAATGCATTTTGGCATCTCTCATTCCACACAAATGGTGTATTCTTTCTAGTTAAATTCACTATTGGCTTGATAATTTCTGCATAATTAAAAATTAGGTGTCGAAAATAATTTACCATGCCTATGAATGTTTGAACCTCTTTCACATTTCTCGGCCTAGGAAATTTAGCTACTTTCTGAATATTCTCCTCTGAGGGAGCAAAACCATTCTTATTAACAGAAAAACCTAAATATGTAATCTCGTGTTTACATAACTGCAATTTGGCTGGGTCTAAAGTTAAATTAAACTTTTTCAACTTGTCAAACACCTTTTGTAACATAATTACTAGTTCATTTATAGTGTTAGCTGCAACAATTATGTCATCTAGAAAATATTGTAAATTTGAACCCTGCAATTCACCTAAACATTTTGATATTAGAGTATGGAAATAAGCAGATGAATTTTTTGCACCAAAAGGTAACCGAGTTGGTTGAAAATTGCCAAGTTCCGTGCAAAAGGCTAGTTTTTCTTTATCCTTCTGATCTAATTTTATCTGAAAAAATGCTGACTTAAGATCTAGCACACAATAATACTTTTTACCTGCTATATTATGCAAAATATCAGAAATCTTAGGCAAACATATTTGATACGATTCAGTTATGCAATTTAGCAATCTATAAACTACTGCCATTCTAAATTTAAATTTATCAGGATCAGTATTAGGTGGTGATTTCTTTTTGACAAAAATTACTGGAAAGCTGTAACTCGATGTAGATGGCTCTATAATACCTGCTTCTAGCAATTTGGCTATCTCCTCTTGAGCATATTTTTTAGCAATGCGAGGAATAGTGTATGGTCTAGTCTGAATTGGAAAGTTATGTAACAAGTTAAATTGTGGCACGACAGCATCAGTCTCGCCCAGAGTGATGTAAGATTTTGAAAACACAGCTGAATTTTTCATGAGCATTTCAATCATCTTATTTTTTTGTTCTGCTTCTAAATGACTTAAATCAAAATCATCTGTGCTTAATTCCTCCTTTCTTAACTTTTTAATTTCTTTTAAAGTTATATGGTTAATTTGTAAATTTTGTTGCTCTCTAGGTTTTTCAAATTGTTTTTCTTCTACTTTATATACCTTACCAATCTTTTCACCCTTTCTTAAAATGATTGTGGAATTGGAATTGTTTTCAATTATGGTGAAAATATATTGCCTGTCACTTATCTCCTGAATTGAGTCAGTCACACCTATTTTGCCCACTTTTCGTCTATCTGGTGAAAACATTATTTGCTGTTCTTTCTGCATATTCACTGGAATGCTTAACTTTACTATCTCTGCTGTCTTTGGAAAAATTCTAGTATTTAATACTACTCTTACGATGCCCGACTCCTCTGGTCGACTATTCTTGCTTACCTTTTCTGCATTAATGTTAGTGCAATGTTTTCTGTCTAGGAGATCGAAATAAGTGTTATCAATGATTAACTGACTTTTATTTGCATCTATAAGTATCTTATTTTTTTGAATGAAATCGTACTCTAAAATCATTTGATAATTTGTGTTCCAATTATGTTGTGTAACGCAAAATTGGTTGGCAAGCCATTTATTTCCTAAACGAAATTTTAAGTTTACGGCAGATAAATATGGGATGGTAGCATTATTTAGTGTATGTATTCTTACAGATCTGCTTAAGTAATGAATCTTTGTATAATTTTTTATTTTCTGCAAGGTGTCTGGCTGTATCAAGCTTAAATTTGCACCTGTATCAAGTAATGCTTCTACCCTAAAGTCGCCAAATTTAATTTCTATTGTTGGTAATTTTGTTATACTATTAGTCTGGCAAGAAGCTACCAATTTTTGTTCACTACTTTCTTTAATTTTGTTTCTGAACCCTTCATGTGTATTTGGCCTATTTGTGTTCCTTATTTTCTTACTTTTATCTTGTTTCCCCCAAATTCTTTTATGGGCACTTGAGTAATACTTTATGTATCTGGGAGATCTGCAAGTACCCTTTACTAGTTTAAATTATTCGTACGAGTATTGTATCTTCTGTTCTGTGGCCTATTTCTACTACTGTTCTGTAGTGTATTATCTCGAGTGAAAGCATACTGACCATTATATCTATTCCTTCTATTAATAAAGTTACCCCTATAGAAATTTCTCCTGTAGTTGTTTCTAGCCTGTCTATGATATTGAAAATTATTGTTTGAAGGAAAATAAGGACACTCTGTAGTCCAATGATTCTGCTGGCAAATATGACAAGATTCTCTATTATTACTATCTTCAGTGGCATTATTTTGTAGTCTAGTTACATTGTTTACACTACCATTAGGTAAAATTGTATTAAATTTTTTTGACAAATCCTCAATGGCTCTATTATTTTGCATCTGTTGCACTATTAACGTATTTATTTCCGGTGAAAAATCATGCGTCTGTGAATTATTACCAGAATCCTCCAATGCTTTTTCTATGTTCTTTGCCTGTTTAACAGCAGTAGCAAAATCAACAGGTCCTAGTTTTTTAACCTCCAGTCTTAAATCTGGTCGGAGAGCTTCTATGAATTTTGAAAGCATAGCTTTTTCAGTGAGGTTTTGTACCTCTTCACTCGAACTAGGATAGCACCCAAAATATTTTGTAGCATAAGCATTCACTTGATCAGCTAAGTCCTCAACTGACTGATTTGGAGTCTGTCTAATTGAGGTAAAATTGTTTTGAATCGTGTCAAATGACTGAGATTTTGCAAATTTGTTACTTAGTAATTTTTTTAACTCATCAAATGACATATCTTTACATGATTCATTATCCATTACAAATTTTAATGCTTTACCCCTCAACTGAATTTTTAACACCAGGCTTTTTCTTTGCTCATTCCAGTTCTCTAAACTAGACATTTGACATAACTGATCTAGAAAAAATGTTATATTTTCATCATGCTCCCCAGAAAAAGCAGGCAAAGCAGTTGCAAGACTCATATTCATGATATTATTTTTCTTAGCCATTCTGAATTAATTTAGTTTCCTTTAGTTCCACTATAAATTACTATTATTATTAATACTACTGCATAGTACATTCCTAAATACACTATTTCAACTTTTATCAAAATTTTGTCTTACATGCATGGATGCAAGTTATTACATACTCACTGTCACACATTATGATATACATTCAGGAATAATTTCTTAAATACCAACCAATTTTGAACAGATATTACTATTTTCACATATATATTTTTAATCATTAAATCATTTCACATTAGCAGAAAACATAGTCATATGGAATTCTATTTTTTTTATATGCATGTGCAATTTTTAACTTAAATCTTTTTTAATGATTTATATCATATAGTCACAAAATTTCAAATATTTAAGCAATCATTAATAATAGTCACATAATGGAATCACATGTGTAGCTATATTAGTAGGCATATGCATAAAATGGTTCTCAACCTTAAATCATTTTCTATCCTGTTTAACAGGACCAAAATTAAAATTCAAATCAAGAATTTTTTGTCACGGCACCATTTATGTGGTGTTGTAAATGTGACTCCCTAATCCAATGCGATACTAGAAGTATCAAATATAAATTAAGTCTGCACAAATTTGACTAACTTAAAAATTAGTGGTGTACATTGCGTTTACTCTTTAAGATAAGAATAACAAAATGGTTGACTTACCCAATAACCCCCATGCATGAGACCTGTAGATACCGTTTAAAGACACATTTATTTAGCATAAGAAACTTCTCTGGGTTATCAATATATCAATGCAGGTTACAAAACTATTTATGGACGACTTACAGATGCTGTCTGACAAGCATGTTATTAACATCGTTCATTTTTAATGCGCAAGCAATCTGAAAACATCGATGACACAATACTTCTTAATCATTACAAAAATTGCCTATTTAAGGTGAGGCATATTTTCCGCGATAGAAGAGAGCAAATTTTTTTTATCTATACCCAATTATCGAGCACATGGCCGTCACTTCCGAAGATACGGGTTGCGAAGATTAAACACGTTGAACACAAAGCACAAGAGGTATTTTCTTCTGAAGTAGATTCGTCATTTCATCCAGAGTTCTTACCCCTCAATTATACAGCTTTCATTAAATTAGAACTTGACTACTCCTCCATCTCAGGTAACTTATGGCGGTGGGTCGATGTTTCCAAAATGGGATGGCGTGAGACGTGTGTGGCCTCACACGCTCGACAGAACGACGTTATGCAGAAAAAGAGAGAGCGCGACTGACTGACTGATTTGGTATCGCCGGACTACCACACAAGTGCAGTGTCTCCGGCTCGTTCAATTTTTGCCTTTTGGCGCTTAACGTAGAGCTTTCCGAACGTGGCATCCCCGTAGGGAACAGAGGAGAGAGAGCGCTGACTGACTGACTGACTGGCTGGTATTGCCGGTGATGCAGTCCGAAGGACTGCGTGTCCGGCTCAATCAAATAGCCAAAACGGCAGCATCACGATGAGTCAATCTTCATATAAAAAGCGCAAGGAGGTGGCAACAAGGGGGGCCAACATCACAGGCCAGACAACCAAGGATCATGGACAGAATGAGGCAGGGAGTAATGTCTTCAAATTGCGAGTACATAAACAATGAAAGAGTAAATAAGAAAATCAAGGCACAATAATATAAGTCAAAATTAAGGTGCTAATAAACTATGTACATTATATACAATTTCAGGTGGGGAAATTTGAGTCACAGAGGTGAGCGGCAAGCGGGCGTAGATCTCTATCTTCAGTCAGAATCTCGTAATTAAATGTATGAAAACTTTTCATGTGCTCACACATCTTTGCTTTATCGTAAAACTTACTATTTATTTTCTTGATATGGTTATCCAAAGTATCCTTTTAAGATCTAGCGGCAAGCGGGCGTAGATCTCTATCTTCAGTCAGAATCTCGTAATTAAATGTATGAAAACTTTTCATGTGCTCACACATCTTTGCTTTATCGTAAAACTTACTATTTATTTTCTTGATATGGTTATCCAAAGTATCCATTTTAAGATCATGGTGAAGTGTAATATTACTTACATACATGTGGGCGTTCGTAATAATGCGAAGTACTTTATTTTGTAGGATTTGCAACTTGTTCAGATCTTGTTTTCGTACGGCTGACCAGGCCGGAGAAGCATACGTAAGTATTGGTCTAATAATGGCTGTAAATATGAGTCGTTTTCTTCTCAGGTCGAGTTTCGAAAATCTCCCAATTAGTGGTTTTCTGCAATTAATGACATGAAAGGCCTTTTTCCTTACATGCATGATGTGATCCTTCCACGTTAATTGATTATTAATAATAATTCCTAGATAGGAAGCCTTTTGAACAATTGGCACTGTTTCATTAAATAATGTGATAACTTCACGTATTGGCATTTTCCTGTGTTTTCTTCGTATTATTAATAAATTAGATTTTTGCGCATTGATTTTGATTCTCCACCTGTACACCAATCTTCTATAGGCGGAATGGCTGTCTGCAGCTTACGAATTGCATGATTTGCATTTGCGGATTTCACGGCTAAGGCCGTGTCGTCCGCATAGCAGCCTAGATAGAAATTACTTGCGTCAATTTGAGACTTGGGAAAATCAGCCACATATATTAAATATAATATTGGTCCTAATATAGATCCCTGTGGGACCCCAGCATTTATATTTCCAATTCTTGAGTGGTCTTTACGTATAGCCACCGTGAAAGTCCTGTTCTGTATAAATGATGCAATGAGTAGAATGATTTCTCTATCAAGATGAAAGTGAATCAATTTGTATATAAGCCCCTCATGCCAGACGCGGTCGAAGGCTTTCGCCACGTCTAGCACGAGGATGGCAACATTCTGCTTTTTGTGCAGCGCATCGCCGCAAAATTCCATAAGTCTAACTAGCTGCTTCGTAGTGGAGAGCTTGCTACGGAACCCGAATTGCTCAGGTGGCAGGAAATTCAGGTGCGGTTTTAGCCTGTTAAAAATGATTCTTTCAAAAATTTTGGCAAATCCAGATAATAAACTTATAGGTCTATATCCTTCGGGCTTTGTTTTATCTTTTCCGGGCTTTGGCAGTAGTATTACTTTCGCATGCTTCCATTTATCAGGGAAGTAGCTTATATTTAGACTTGCATTTATAATGTTGGTAAATTTAATGATGCAGTTTGTCGGCAGGTTCTTTATAGCAACATTGCTGATCGTGTCAAAACCAGGTGCTTTTCGTCTCTTTAATCTTTTGGCAATATCCTGTACCTCTGCTGGGGAAGCAAACTTAGGTAAATTTCTGACGGTGGGAGCATTTAGCCAATCGCGTAAATAATAGCATACATTATAAGTAAATTCCGTATTTCTCGGGGAACGATTCGGAGTAAACTGCTGCTCAAGGTGCTCTGCCAAAACATGTGCTTTATCCTTATTTGTAGTGGCTATATGAGTGTCTGTATAAATAGGCCTATTGCACATAGGAGTGCCTTTGAGATTCTTAACAAATTTCCAGAGCGACCCGTCTTCCGGGTTTAAATTTAGGATTTTCTCTTCCCATATCATAGAGAGAGCGCCTGTCCGTCCAGTGTTTTTATACACTGCGGCGCACGTGGTGGCCCACGATTACGATTACAGCGGCGATGACGATACACTGCGGCGCACGTGGTGGCCCACGATTACGATTACGGCGGCGATGACGATACACTGCGCGCAGTGAGAATTCCATATTCTCACATAGTTGTATAAACTTCTTAAAGAATATCTAATAAAAATGTCAGATTATTTTTATGACTGTATTTTACAAAGTATGATACGAGGCACGTCCAGAAAGTAAGTTCCGTTTCAATTTATCTCCGCTGCAGCTCTGCGATCGCAGTTCCGCACATGCGCAGTAGACGCTCTGTATCAAGGAGAAGAAACGCGCGCCATTTGGAGATCGCTGTCAGTCACGTACGCTTTGTTGTGCTTGTTTACAATGTCGGTGTTGATTGAAAATCCCGCCGCTTGTGAAATCAGATCTGTGATTCGTTTTCTGAATGCGAGGAAAGTGAAACCTAGTGAAATTTATCGGCAAATTTGCGATGTTTACGGACCAAAAGCGATGAGTGATTCAATGGTGAGAAGATGGGTCCGAAAGTTCAATGACGGACGTAGTGATGCGCACGATGAAGAACGAAGTGGGCGTCCATCTTTGGTTACAGAAGAACTGGTTCACGCGATTGATGACAAGATCCATGAAAACCGAAGGTTTACAATTAGTGCTCTCGCTATGGAATTTCCCCAAATTTCACGATCACTAATGCATGAAATTGTTACCGAAAAACTGAAATTTCGTAAACTTTGCTCACGTTGGGTACCAAAGATTCTTACTGAGCAACACAAAACAAAACGGATGGGTAGTGCACTTCAGTTTTTGACCCGTTATGCTGAAAGCGGTGAAGAATTTCTGACACAGATAGTCACAGGAGATGAAACTTGGGTTTCTTACGACACCCCTGAAAGTAAGCGGCAATCAATGGAATGGAGGCACACTTCATCCCCAGCAAAGGTTAAGCCGAAGCAAATCTTGACACCTCGAAAAATGATGTGCACAGTGTTCTGGGACTGGAAAGGCATCTTACTCATTAATTTCTTACCGCGTGGTCAAACAATCAGAGCAGATGCTTATTGCGAGACACTTCGGAAATTGCGCCGTGCAATTCAGAATAAGCGCCGAGGATTGCTGTCAAAAGGTGTTGTTTTTCTTCACGACAACGCACGACCACACACTGCAAATGTGACGAAAAACCTCCTACAGGGATTTGGCTGGGACGTGTTTGACCATCCTCCGTACAGCCCTGACCTCGCTCCTAGCGACTTTCATCTGTTCTTACATCTTAAGTCTTTCCTTGGCGGTCAACACTTTAACAATGACGACGAGCTGAAAGAAACTGTTTCCAACTGGTTGAAGACACAGGCGGCAAATTTCTATGAAGAAGGTATACAAAAACTTGTGCCACGCTATGACAAATGCCTGCAATATTTCGGCAGTTATGTGGAAAAGTAGTTTAAGAGTTGTTGAATTTTGTGCAATAAATAACTTTTCTGTAGCTGTACACAATTTACTTTTATTACCAAACGGAACTTACTTTCTGGACGTACATTGTATTTTAAAATACTGCTTCTTGCTGATCTTCAAAGTTGAACGCTAATAATAATAATTTCTTTTTATAACGGTATTTCTAATTGCTCTAAGCTAATTTGGTCCCCTTCCTAGCTAATCACCTGAGACAAGTACCTCGTCTGTCGAGCTTCGTTCTATCTCTGACAAGCCGAATCTCCTTGGAGTCAAACAGAAATGAACCTCTTTCATAGCCAGTAAGATTCTTTGATCTTCCCACCCAAGACCTACCAAAGATTTACTCTGGTGCTTTGTCCAAAATGAGGTTTATAGTGGAAAAACTCATAATCTGGACTACCTCTGGAGACGGTCTAGGAGAAAATCGCACAAGCAATGGCAGACTTTACACTAAATTTCCTTGACAAAGCATGGACTAAAACTAAATATTGTTAAAACATCTGCCGTGCTGTTAATAGCATGTCGCATAATACACGCATACTTCACAAAGAGTTCTTGAAATGCTACCATTCATTATGAGAGATCTTGCTTAAAGATTTTAGGATTAACAGCAGATTCTAAGTTAAGAATAACAGTTTCTATTAATGCTACTGGATTCAATAACTGAACTTATAACTGAACGTAATGAGGGATACTCTGTATATTAGTGTAAAATGTAAAACACGGTGATAAATGAACCTTACGATAACAATTCTTAAGATAACAGTTCTGAAGGATATCAATTTTGATATGGTTTTACAAAGATGAGGCTTTTATAACCATTCTTAAAATCAACTCCATTCTCCTCTCCATTTATTTGACCCAAATTCTGTTAAATGACAAATGCTCGGTGAAATAAGATCTCATATAGGGAGATTCAACTTAATAATTATTATTAACTGTAGTCATTTTCATTTACCGAAATTTATTCTTTAAGATTTTCGCGAAATAAGAAGTTGCCTCTATAAACTGACGGGTTTAATATCCAGATACAACTGTAATTATCTTTTTGCTCCCGAAAGGTGGTTTTATGTTTCGAAGAAAATTACGATCACTTTTTGAAAAGTCCAAAACGATTTTCTTCTATTTTTATGGCAACTGCAGACCGTTAGAGTTTCCTTAAAAATCTCGCCATTTTCTTTAAACAAAGAACAGATATCAAAAACCCAGAAGAACTCTACGATTGACCGCTCACTGACACCGGAGGGGGCGAGGTGCAAAGGCGAGAAGAAGGAGGGGAAATCACTTATAGGCCACCCCTGCTTCCAGAAAATAACGAGAGGCGAAGAAATAAAAAAAAAGCGCATTTTAAAAAACAGCAAACGATCAAAAAATAAAAATAAAAAGTGAGAAAGACAGAACCGAAATCTGGAGGCTTTAGTTTTAGTCTTCAGCTGTCAGAAGGAGTTTTTCTATACTTTAAGTGCAAAAATGCGGGACGAGGAAAAGACATTTTTCTTCGTGAAAAGCGCCACTTTAATAAATGCGTTTCAAAGATAAGATGTAAATATAAAGTTCATTTTTCTAAACAGAAAAGAATAAATAATATTTATTTTCACAAGAGTGCCTTCGATGCTTCTGACAAGCAACTCTGCAGTCTTGCAATCATATGATGTTAACAAGGTAGTGTCAAATAAACAGTAAAAATCAAGTAAGTAATAAAAATGACTGCTCGCGCTGCAGTTTTGCAGTTAATTAAATATACTGAGCTCTATCATTGCTATGCCATTATTATTATAATATTCTGCATGATGAAATCATGCAGAAATTTAGGAGCTACCCAGTTTTTAATAAATTTATCAGCTGATTAATATTTAGAGTTTTAAATTTTAAAACAAGCAGGAAATTTCCAGTTTTATGGAATAGCAGTAGAATAGTTTCCTTTGGCTTTTTACCCTTAAAAAAGTTTCTTGAAAACTTATACTGAAAACATTTATTCTTCATGAAAAATTAATACATTCCTTTTGTTGTTACAAATCCATTAAACTTTAATGTCACTTAAAAGTATTTTCTATTTCTTGATAGCGTTTAAGAGACGAAGAAATTTTCCTCACGATAAAATCAAATAAAGATCTGTTTCCTCTAGGATTTTAAGTATAATTTCTTTATTGAAAGAAAATACTCGATTTCTTTTACTTGGAACCGAAAGCCAAAATTTGTTTCATATTCTTAACTGGATGTAAAAAATGGATGATTACAAAATTTTAAATTATTATTTTGATTTTAAAGTACAACGCAAGCTTTCACATCTGAAAGAAAACAGATTTCTTTATATATAATGTAATATATAATAATATATGACGGAACATGCTTTTTCTACTGTTATTTTCGAATGTTTTATAAGTTCGTGGATTCGTAGGAAGTACGTGGTTTTCCTGTGAAGAAAATTCGAGGCAGTTTTAGTCAGCTTACGCGAAATTACACTTATTGTTAAAACTAACTTACTGAGATCGGAGCAGTTAAGATTTAAATCAGGAAAGTCTACAGAATACGTTAGTTATTGAAGGTTTTCCGGTTTTTAGCTAATTCAATCTTTACAGAACCACCGGGAGTTATCATGGAGGATGATTTTATCGTGTTGAATGAGTGCACAAAACAGTACACGTTTCACGAATTTCCACTCTGTTTGTTGGGATGCTAACGGTACTTGTGTGCCTCGCCCGTTGGAAGGACTTGGAAGAAAATGGTTCCTCAGCAATTTCAACAAGAAGATTGCATTAGCTTCATTACAGGAAGGCAACTTTTGTCTCTTGCGTCTTCAATTTTACCTGCTGGCATTCAGCTCCATTTTCATTTTTGTTCTTGTACAAAATATGTTCACTTCATTGTCTGTTATGACTTTATCTAAAAGTAACTCTTTTTTGGTGTCGAATGTAGAAATAGCTAGAGAAGCGAAGACCACCTCTTTCGTTTTGTCAAAGGCAAAATTCAGGTATGAGATTTCAAAGTGAATCGAAGTTTCTGCAAATATATAAATGAAACGAATTTTCAAAGTAAAGTTCCTCAGCATCCTTCTAAGTTGTAATCTTCGGGTTGTTTTCCATCAAAGCACTGCCACATCGTCATTTTTACAAGAAAGTTCTCCCATCGGAGTTTATCATCCAACTTAAAACCACAATTTGGAATTCCGCTAAACCAATATTTACTGTGCTAAGAGCACAGGCTCATCCAATAAGTCTCAAACGCTTTTTTGATTACTTGTTTTGAGTTTGAGCGCCGTTCTTTTTTGAAACTCATATAATTCAAAACTTAATATGAGACAAATGTAACTTTTCTTTCGCCTCTCTGATAACTTCCTTTCATGTAGACATTGATTTTACTAAATAAACATCTTCGATTTCAAACAATCATGCAAGGTTGGTCTAAGAACATCAGCAATGTCTATCTCTAAAATGACTCATCATCTTTTTTTCCCATTTATCTGTATACCACATAGCCACGAAATGAGCAACAGTACCGCTCTAGGTTGTAATTTCGCTACCCATGAAAATTGGGGATGAGCTGTGTCAGTCATCCATCTCCCAAAACAAAATCGGCATTTTCTTGTCTTTAGCTTTCTTGCATCATCATTTGCGTTTCTTTACTAATCGCCTGCCAGATGTGTTCAGTAACAGTCAGCAGCTTTGAGAAATTCTCACTGTAACTAATTCTAATTGTAGTTGCATTTTGTTTTCATTTTAATACCATTTAGATAAACGAGAAGAAATATCAGAAAGATGCGTACCCCATTTGGACACTTCACAAAATTTTACTGTATTTACATGAATAATCAAGATATTTTTTTGCATTCACAAATAAACAATTTGAAAGCAAATAAATTATATTAAAATTTAGCCACAAAATATTTAGATAGCTTATCATAAAACTTCAAAATATGTTCTCTTGATAAAATTGCTGTTTTATATTGTACTTATTTGGACACTATTCAGCGTTAGTATATTTGCTTGAATTCAGCTGTTTTTACGTGTTCTATGCATAAGAATGACATCAAACTCCGTGTTATACGAATAATCGATAAAATTTTCTAAAAATAAGCATCCAAATTTATACCAAGAATTTGAATTAACCTTCTAATCTTTCATACAGCTTGGGTGTTTACCCTGAGCAAATACCTTCTAAAGCATCATTCCTACACATTCTCTCAATGGTTCATATATAGGCTATGTGATAGTCTTCTAGCGACATGAACATAAACAAGTTAAGCAAAGCAGAGTGTGGTGACTTACTCTCTTTTTCAAAAATCCAAGTCAATTTGCGTAGTTTGAGTACTTACTTTGAGTATTTCTTGACATTTCTCTTCATCCGATTTTTGTTTTATGAATACGAAATTTCTGATCAAATCAATCAATATCATCACTAAACTTCATCGAACTGACAATCTGGTCTTTTTGCATTTTTGTGACAAATTCTTCCAGCGCTAAAGCTAACCATTTTGTCCCTCTAACTCAAGCTTCTTGTCACTCAACCATTATAGCTCTTATCCAATTCATATGATCACAGGCTCATTACAAGCAAGTATATTTATATATTTACTTTAAAAAGGGCTGGTTTCATGGCAAATTTTGGCATTTTGAACACATGTTTCTGTTCCTTAGAGATCTACCAGAATACTTTTCTTAGGGATGATGAGTTACTTCTGTACTGTATGAAGACATTTATTTCTGAAGGAGAGATGGGGAACTCCGCATTTTGTAAGGACGTAATGCACAGACGTCAGAAGAGCCTGCTAGGCCTGAAAAACCTCGATAGAATAATTATTTTCTGCTATATGAAGTCATAAAATTCCATTCTGTTCAAGCTGTTTCTTGCAAAAAAAAAAATTGTCACATATCTCTACCATCCCTCTTATTCACCATAACTGACACGTGCAGGTTGTTTTCTCTTGCCTAAAGTGAACTCCTACTCCAAAGAGCATTCAAATAGCATTAAAAAGATCCAGAAAACTGGAATTAAAGATTTTATTAACAGCATTCCAAAACACGATTTTAAGTTAAGAGATCTGGTAAAAATTAATACCTTTGGAACGTTTTGACAGAAAAGGATCATACTAAAATCGGGCAAAGAGCTGTTTTGTTTTTGTCAAGTCAAGCGAAAGGCTATCTGAATTTCTTCTGAACGCGTCTCTTGTGTACGGTGAATATTACTTATCAAAGGCATAGAGATAAGCTAATCGTTTTAAAGATAGTCGAAAATTGTTTTGCATTCGTAGTTTGGTACGTAAAGACGAAAGGAACCGAAGAAACATCAAAATGAACAAGATGAAGGTTTTGAAAGCATTACTTGGAAAGAGTTTCGCATCTGCCTTGCGTTAAATTGCCTGTATACTATTGTGAAGAGGTGTTCCATTAATCGCTATATAATGTTTTTTATAAAAAAATTCTCTTCTCTACTTATTCCTTTACCTCGTAGCTGTACTTCTATATTATGTGGAAAACATAATTTTAATTGCTACTTTTAAACTACCTGATGAAATTGAACTATAGTAACACATCAAAGATTGAAACGAGAAGAATAAACTCTGCATGATCATAACACTGAAAAGACAAACTGAAAGTTCCTGCTACAGTCTTTTTATTTTATTGCACTGTTTACTGGCATTCCTTCCCAGCAAGTTCTAAGGTAAGACGAATTCAGGGCAACCCAAACCCCAGTATGAATTCTATTGAAAATGCCCAAGGCGTTGCTATCCGATGATATGAAACTCCTCTTTCCCAAGCCAGCATCCCCAGCGGAAGATCTGACTTAATAGATTTAACGTGCTTATATCTAACATAGACGTATTGTTCACAAAACATCCTACGGCACTGCAGTGCTTGCAATAATCACCATGCTAAATGCAGGCTGAATTAATGTGATAGGGGTTAGTTATGCATCAGAATTATTACTAGGCGATAATGTATACATCAGAATTTCTCTTAGCCGACAGCAACAGGATTCCAGCTATTCCAAATAAGAGATTTTTCTGGATAATTGAATATATATACATAGAGAACTTATTTCTTCATTTTTTGTGATGCCACAAGTAGAAGTCGCATCACGCAAAGTGGGGTGGCCATGTTTCCTTTATCTACAGACCAAACTTAAGTAAATAATACCGAAAACCGTACAGATTATTTTTCATTAAAAGGCTTACATTTGGTTTATATTTCAAAAACAAATTAAACAACATTTTAAAATTGCTATACATATATTATCTCATGAAAGTTACGAATTTCTTTGTGGGATAGCATATAACTTCGAATGTGTGCCTGCTTACAGAATTATCGTAGTAGCTTTTATAAAATGAAGCTTCATAACATTACCTACTGATATAGATGATATTTCATGACAAATCTTAAGAAAATCTGCAATCCTTCTTCAGTTTCTTTCCACGTAAATTTCTTGCACTGCGTGTCATCTTCATCTTCATCCTCCCCTTCCTCTTCATCATTTTTCTTCTTTCCTAAACATATCCGATTATTTCGTCCTTACCTTGACAGAATATGACGGGAATATAATTGTCTACCTTTAAGCAAGCTAGCATCTTCTCTTCATTAATAAAAACCTTCTTCGAACAGGTTACGAAATCCAAGATGCCGACCACAAGTGCCGGACGTGTTTTAACATCAAGAGAATCTTCATCATTCGGCAATCCATCAGCATGATCAAGAGCTACAATCTACACCAACAGCAATATACAGTAAAATTCTTCATAGCTTTCCCGCAAGATAAAAAGTGCAGATACTATCGTTCCATTTGAATTAGTTCTGAAAATCATGGACACTACTTTCAAAGTTTATCTATCGATCCATAAAAGGAGATCGGTAGATCATCTTTATATTCTAGGTAATTCTTTGGTGCATGGTTTGGATAAAGGATTCCTTGACGCATTGGTTGAACGGCAAAAACGCAACAAAAATGCTTTCTACATTTAAATTTCGAGATTCTTAATTTTTTTTTATCTCATAGGCTTAAATATCGAATTTAAATTTAGATCATCAAAGATGCTGTTATTTTTACACTGCCAGTTAAGTGGGTGACGTTTACGAGAGATTTGATTGTACAAAATTATATAAACACTCTATGTAAATAACTGCAGTATTGCTAAGCATATAATAAACTAACCATTTTTTACTTTTTTTAATCGGTGGAATGCCTTTAGAGGGTCGATAAAACGAGTACCAAGTTCGCTTGGGGACTAAACATCTGGGGCCCTGCGACAAGCTGACCTCTTGCCCAGAGCATATGCTAATGTACTCTGGGGTCCCAAAGGTCAAGGAAGCAGAAAAAGGGCACTGCAAGCCTAAACTGTTGCGACTGACGTTTTTTTTTTTTTTTTTTTTTTTTTTTTTTTTTTTTTTTTTTGGATGAACGTAAAGCATTTAACAGTCATGTTAAGTTAACAGTCATGTTAAGTTAAGTCATGTTAATGTAATGGAAAATAAATTTTAGAGAAACCAAGTGAACACTATTTTCCTAATGGAGAGGATGTCTTTGCGGAGTATTTTCTAGAGCAGCTTCGTCATATCTGCTTATCACTCGGCTATTGGTAAAAGAAAGAGAAAGACAGAAAGGATGTTTCGAATGCAGTATGGTTATACAGCGAACACTTTCATTTTGATTTTGCAAGAAAATATATCTCAAAAGGCGATAGCCATTAGGATTTTGGCGGCAGGAAATATTAAAAATTCAAGAGTGTTCTAGTTAGAAACTGAAACCAGTCTTCCAGTCACCTCCAGCTGGATATGTTGATTAGGGACTGGCGAGCCACGAGTCAAATTCGGCCCGCTATGTAATACTATTTTTCACATGAAAGCAAATCAAATTGCGACCTATTATGAAACAGCCAATAGCTGAGTTGAAAAGTTATAAATAATAACCGCGAGTGGCACTACTATCGCATTCTCTCGTTTGTCGTTGTGTTTAAAAGTAGGTGTGTTCAATAGGCGGTGCGCCGTGGGAGCATGTTGATAGTATTGCTATACCGCTGCGCGTAACATTGTCTGTAAAGATACTCTGCGATTTTTTTTTAATTTTATTTTATTCATTACCTACGTTACCACGCCATTCTCGAAATATAATAAGAAGAGTAAAATGTTTTCTTTTAAAGCTTTTTTCTTTCTCGAATGTTTTCTTTTAAAGCAGATCTGATGCCAATTATCTAGTCACAGAATTAAATGACAAATTTTATGTTTAATATGCATTGACATAGTAGCTATGCGAAAGAGTACAACATACGTCTTCATTACCACACTACGAATGCGACACGGTATTCAAATGAATTACAGAAAATGAATGGTCATTAAACCTGGAAAGTTTAAAACAGAATGCGTCATCCCAACCAATTTCTTCATAAAAATATAAAGTAATAATGAAACAGCAAACGAGTAGGTCATTTCTTGGCCACGAAATTAAAACCATTTACCGATGGTGAATTAATTAAAACATGTTTGCTTTTAGCAGCCGAAGAAATGCGCCCTGAAAAAATAGACTTGCTTCAATCTGTCAGTTTTTCGGCGAGAACAACTGTCATATGACTTGAGGTCATCGAGATCCACATCAAAGGTAAATTAAAAGGCAAGACAAAAAATTTCAAATGGTTTTTGTTGGCTCGTGATGAAGCGACAGATATCACTGATACTTCCAAAATGCTTGTCGCTATTTGAGGGGTCAATGCTGAATTTGAGATGATTGAAAAATTAGCTTTTATGAATACTCTGCGTAGAACAACTAAGTAAGTAAAGATATCTTCAAAGAAGTCGAGAAAACGCTAGCAAAGCCCATTTTGCAATGGAATCACTTAAAATGTGACACAACGGTTGGTGGAAAAAATATGTGTGGAATGTGGAAAGGATTGGTTGGACAAATTTTTAAGGTTTGTGAAGACGTTAAATTTTTAAAAGTTCTGGTAATTCATTCCATTATTCACCAGCAAGCTTTTTGTGAAGAATACCTCAATCTGTCATGTATTACTGAACCCAGTTGTACCAGTAATAAACTTCATTCGGTTTCGTGGACTTAACCATCGCTATCGCGAATTTTATTACAGATCGACGCTGAAGATCCTGACTTGCCTTATCAAACAACTGTTCGATGGTTCAGCAACGGAAGATTTTATTGAGATTCTTTGAACTGATAGAAGTTATATATATTTTTTAATGAGAAATGCCCACAACCTTTATCATTAAACAGCGCATCGGAATAGCTGTGCAGATCAGCATTTGCCACAGACGTCGTGAGATATCTCAACTAATTCAGTTTAAAATTACAGGAGAAAAAAGCACTTATATTTGAAATATACTCTATCGTAAAGGTATATCGCCAATAATCTGCAATGTTTAAAATGCAAATAACATGCAAACATTTGCTCATTTTGCACGCTGTCAAAAATTTCAAATGGTAGCGAAATCCCCATTCGCAAAAAAATTCACACATGATATATTTTCTGAACTTACATTACAGTTACAACAGCGTTTTGTGGATCTTAATCCAAGTGCAAAAGATATTTCTGCGTTTCAATATCTACACTCACGTTTGTGAAAATTGCAACACCATGAAGGACTTACGCGAGTGAGCTGAAATTTTCAGGAAATGCAAAGTAGCGCATGATATGCAAATGATTAGAATTGCAAATCCGTAGCGCATGCGTATGCTGAGCAGCGCCCTCTGAACGGCTGATGGATCCGAATAAATAGACGGCTGTAGCGAGGCGTGTATGGTTATCGGTGGTTATCTGCTAGTGGTAAACGTTAACTCAATCTGTACTTATGCCTCGTCGACGAAAGAGAGCGAGATTTGAACAACTTACAGAGTTTGAACGAGGGAGAATCATCGGCCTTCGTGAAGCTGGATTGTCGTATCGTGCAGTAGCCTCTCGTGTGCAGCGTAACAGCAGCACAGTGATGCGCGTTTGGAAGCAGTGGACGGACGAGTGTCGGACAACTCGGAAATCCGGGAGTGGACCCCGAAATGTGACGTCAGCTCGCGATGATAGACACCTGGTCCGCATGGCGCGGACGGACCGTACAGCTTCCTCTAGACAATTGGCAGCACTGTGGTCAATAGCTACAGGTGTTTCATTGTGTGCTTCATCAATTCGTAGACGTCTGCTGCAGTGTGGACTGCGCGCACGGACTCCTTTATACAGGATCCCCCTAACGCACGACCATCGCCGCCTGCGGCTACAATGGGCCAATCAGCATAGAGACTGGCGTGCTGATTGGCAGCATGTCGTGTTTTCTGACGAATCCCGCTTTAATTTGTGGTACCATGATGGCCGCATTCGTGTCAGACGCTATGCCGGTGAACGCCACCTTCCGGAGTGCATTATCGAACGCCACAGTGGACGAACACCCGGAGTTATGGTCTGGGGCGCCATAGCATATCATAGACGATCTCAATTGCTACGAATTGTGGGCAATCTGAACAGCAACCGGTATATCCGTGAAGTTCTACAGCCCGAAGCTGTTCCCTTCCTTCAAAGCTTGCCAGGCGCTGTATTTCAACAGGACAATGCCCGCCCTCATACTGCTCGGATTGTTAAATCCTTCTTTGCAGCGCAGCAGGTACAGCTTCTTCCTTGGCCTGCGTGTTCCCCGGATATGTCGCCAATTGAACATGTGTGGGATGTCATTGGTCGGCGTCTTGCTCGTGATCCTCGTCCTGTTGCGTCTGCAGACGAACTTTGGGTACGCGTACAAACGATATGGAATGCTCTTCCTCAGTCAGACATTCAAACTTTGTTTGACTCCATGCCACGTCGTGTAGCAGCACTTGTTGCGGCGCGTGGTGGCCACACAAAATACTGATTCTGATCTCTTGTTCTTGTTTGTTTGCTTTGAACATTTAATCATTTATTTGTACCACTACCACTCAACTGTGTATTAAATTGCATTCAATTATGACGATTCCTTCTTGGTGTTGCAATTTTCACAAACGTGAGTGTATTTGACTGTATGATTGAGGATCTTCTATCAGACTTCCAACAAGAAGTAATTAATACGTAAAATGATAATATGTTGAAATTAATGTTTAAAAGGGAATGAAGTATGTAAAATCGCAATCCAGTTTCACAGATGCATATAACCGTTGGTAAACTTTAATGATAAGAAGTACTAATTTTGAACTCAGTGTGATGAAATATTATCTCAGAAAAAACAATTGCATTCTTCGCATTGGAAATTTTAATATATTTAATAGTAACATTTTAATACGGAAATATAAATCTTTTATTCTTTTATTTTTTGTGTTAGTAAAATATGTATGAATATAATGTTAAAGTATCACTTCTTAATAAAAATATCTTTTTCCCCCCTGTGAGAAAATTACACATTCATACTTTCATGTTTGCTACTTGCCCGCCGATCCTGAGATTTTTACAATCGCCCTTCTAAAAACGCTTACTGACCCCTGATTTTCACCAACACAGCATATAGAAGAAATTTCTTTAATTCTTTGGCAAGGAAAGAATTAACTATAAATGACATTCGTGATCAGATATTATTCAGGCAAAAATCAATATAATGATATATAACATTGCGTAATTTCCATACAAGTCAGTTAAAAACAATAAACTATAAATGGCATTCTTGGTTTGACGCAGTTCAGAAGGACGGACGAAATAAAGATAAATGCGCTGCACAATTTTCATCGAAGGTATGGAAAATAATTCAAATAATTTAAATCACGGCTGTAGGCAGCAAATTTCATAAATGATGCGATTTTTCATTGCTAGCCAAACGAAGTTTAAAAAGAGACATTTGAACTTTCATTTTCGTCTTTGTGAACACTGAAACCATAACACACTACAGCAAAAAAAAAAGTTCGTTTATTTACATATTGTATTTACTGCCGTCAGACGCCAACAAAACAAAATTACGTTTCTTTATTTGAAATCGAAATAAAATAATGAAAGAATTTAGTGCAAACAGCTTCAGTTACTCATTCTAAGCGATATTCTTTACTCAAAAACTATAAAACTTTCAACGACCGGCATATGGAAAGAAAAACATATATTTTTAACAGACAACACACACGAATGGAAAAGAAGTTAAAAACGTTATATAACAATTTTACTTTTACACAGGAAAACGTTCGTTGCGAATATAAACATCTGGTTGCTTTTTCATTGGCTGACGAAATAAAATACGAATTGAAAGAATAAAGAATAAGTTTAAAAAATTTTCAATATTCCAAACCACTTAGACATTTTCCTTTCTGGCAAAGAAAACATACATCATCATAGAGAGACTTACAAATTGCTGCATTTTTAAAAACATTTAGTTTTCTAAAACTTCTATAAGCAAGCTATAAATATAAAAAATGAGAAGTTCAGAAACTACATGGTGTATTTTATATGAAGAAATAAAGTCTTACTAATTAAATATTTATCAGAAGAACGAGGAATACGCACACAAGTTACCTAACACCAAACGGGCCCATTATTCAAAGCATAGCTTAGTTGCTGTTGCCATTTCTCCAAAGATAAATTACAGCTTTAATCTGACTGTTCTTCTTTATACAGCAAGTTTTTAATACTTCCGCAAGCCGTTCGGAAACGGAAGAAATAATATAAATTAAATATGTTCACACGGGACAGCGCAGATTACATTTGTGAAATTAGTTAAAAAAATATCTCTTCGCGTTATTATTTAATGTCAACACAGTGTTCTTGGATAACAAATTGCCGTCAAGTTTCATTTTTAAGATAAAGCAACGGAATAAAAAATTCTAGGAATTGTTAAAAAGTAAACTATGCACTGACTTTAAACCAGGCTGTAAAGCTAAGCCAAGAGGTTTTACGCCGTCGTAAAGTAGCGGTTAAGTCGACAATATCCGAGTCGGGAAAATGTATGAAGTTTGAAGGGGACGGTTGTCAAATAAAATATCGCAGTCACGACCTATAAGTTACTTTTTATGAGCTCTCTTTTTGCAAGAAAAATGAAACAAAGTACAGAAAAGCAGGTTGTCTTGAAAACAGTTTAAGAGCATTAAAAATAACAAAAGATACATTATTTCAAGATGAAGCTATTATCAGCTGCTTAAATTTTTTCCGGAGTAAGTTAAGAACAAGTAAGAGGCAGTTAATAATAGTGTATGTGAGAGAAAACAAGGTGTACCGTAAACAGCATATAAACTCTGCACGGTGATATTTCTTATTCTGAGCACTCAAAAATTATTCAAAGAACCACTTTATAAACGTTTTCGTAAAAACCGTTAATAAAAGTTCATGGTCTCCCTATAAGGAAAGAAAAATAAACATTATTTTAAACATTATAAGCTTCAATGCTCATAAAATAAATTGTTAATTTACGAGTAATAACATAATTGGGAAAGTATTGTTACTAATTAATTGTTATGAAAGTATTGTATACATGTGAATAATTTTAGTGAAAATATATGTGAAATTGCAGTCTCTCTTGTAATGAATGTAACATGAGAAATAACATGAGAAAATGAAGCTTTCTCGAAAAAATAAGGTTAGAGGGGCAAGTCCATTTAACATTGGGGTAATGGGTGAGATAGCGCCAAGCTGATGATGCTTTTGGCGACTACTTTTTCTCGCCAAATTTGGCGAGAAATCACAATATTTTAGTTCGAACCCTGCGTAACTGTAACCATATCCGGCCCTCTGAAGAACAGTGTATGCCTTCCACAGCAATTTCAAGATATGGAAAAGTAATGAAATTTGTCGGTGTAAGAGAGAAAGTTATATAAGACTTCAGACAGTATCAGCTCTCAGTTTTTAGTTCGGAGTACTCAGAGATCTCCGTAATCACTCTTTAGATGCGCTTTGCATTAAATTCACTTTAACGTTCTTAGCACTTTAAGGTGGTAACTATTGATTGTACTCTGCTTACTGAGAAGAGATGTATGAGTACTTTTGTGAAAAGTTCCAGAATTTGTAAAGTGTTTCTTTTGGGAAAATAAATTTTATCGAGTTATTATCGGTTATTCTCTACGCATTCAATCCATTACGAATCCAGACATACGTAGTAACTTCTGGGATCTCTCAATATCTCAACTGAAAACTGAGAACTGATGCTCTCTCCAGTCTTATATAGTTTCCCATCACCACCGCCAAATTTCCAGTACCTTCAATTTCTCGAAATTGCTGGGAGGAATATACAGTTACAGTTATAAAGCGCTGGATATGGTTACAGTTACATAGTTACAGGAGCAGTTACAGTTACACAGAGGTCAGAACAGAATGCCGCCAGATGGTCGCCAAATTTGGTGAGGACGATTTCTCGCCAAAAGTGGCGACAAAAATTAGTTGCCAAAACCATCGCCAGCTTTGTGGTATTTAACCAGTTCAGACTGCCATTGACCTCAATGTTAAGTGGACTTACCCCTGTAGCCTTATTTTACCGGCAAAGCTTCATTCTCTTGAGGTTTTTCATGTTGCATTTATCCAAAAGGTACTACAATTTTACGCGTAATTTCACTAAAATTATTTCTATGTATATAAAATTCGTAAGAGTATTAATGCCGAATGTGATATATTAGCTCTAAAGATATACTTGTTAATTCCATTTCATTTGCAACTTGCTGAAATAATCAGTGTAAAATTACATAAACATAAATTATGCATACATACAATAAACATAAATTACATAAAAAGCAAAGGTAAACACATAAAACGTCAACATAATTTGCGTGAATAAGAATGTTTCGATCCTCTTTTATGTTTATCTCTAATATTAAATAATGAAGTATCTGTATGTATGTATGCATGCATTGCGAGTGTGTGTTTCTCGAATTATAGAAAAACGGTAGCATTCCCAACACTTATGGTCAGTCTTTTACACCCAACACGTGCATTTCGACGTTCAAATTTTGAATTTCGAATTTGGTTTAAAATAGCTTTGGGTTCTAGATTTTGCTTCAACGAAAATTCAATAAATTTTCAATAACATTTTGATAAAAAACTACTTCATATAATTTCTTGTAAAAATGAAAGACTATAAAACTACGCAACAAAATACAAAAAATTACAAAAATTTAATAATTTCCTTTCATTTTCTTTAAATGTCTGTTTATTCAGGTTTAGCCCTCCACTGAAAAAACAAAAACACGTCCACAATATATATGCCAAGTATGGACATTTCCACATCGATTTGAATAACAGTATTCTTCGTCTGACTCCACAAAAAACGAAAATTGATTTTTTACCACATTTTAAATCGACATTGATACACACACGATATTAAACTGCATAAAAATATATTGATCTTCCCATACAGGAGTGCGAAAAAATATTTCTACCAAATCTTTTTGGTTCAAATATGAAACTGTCGGAAAACAAGCATAATTCATACAACAGTTCAGCGAAGGGACATCTGATATCGTTAAGGGAATGGGTTCCAAATGTCTGGCTATCCAAATCGATAGAGTCCGGCTCCATGCCAGATTCGATGGCCTCGCGTCTGGGGGGCCCCGGTTGCCAGGACGATATCCGGCATTTACGGTACAATTCAGACCGTCATAAATAACGTGGAATAGGGTATATAATAACAAGAACATCGCTGCACTAGCACTAAGATGCAAGTGAATGGCTAGACACAACAAGTAAATATTGATTGCCTCACGGTATTTCTCAGGACGCTGGCAGTTCGTAAGTGACACGTAAAAATTGCAGATGTTCATCAAAACTGAGCCACCAAAAAGTAAATATTATCCGCTGTTTTCTACAAAAACGCAAATCTTATAAATTTTTCAGCTTACAATTATGCAGGAATCATCATTTTGATGATACCCTATGCATCAGAATGCGTATATGTATATTAGAGTTCATGCAATAAATCCAATTAGTTTTCATAACAACCGGCCAATATGAATAATAACCACGTTCTTTGGTCTATGTGATCAAAAAGGTATAAAAAGTAAATTTGACGACAAATATAAATCACTAGCCTGGTGAATTTAATAAAAAATATATTTTAATAGTCTAAAGGGCGTTAGCGCTGAAGGGCTATTAATTTCGTTTTGGCATTTTGTGGCATTTCACTATAAGTGCCGTTTTACTTTTCAAATTGTTGCCACTAAATATTAGAGCCTTGCATTATATTTAAAGAAATTAAATATTGAAGAATATGCATAAATATATGTATGTTTCTCGCACTTGTGAAAAATTCTGATGTGTCCACCACATGACTTCCTTGCACGGAATATTAAACTATGAGCATTTTTTCCTGAATTTCATTTAAACTTATTTCCTCGAATTTCATTAGAGATATACTTCTCATTCAATTAACTCAGTTCTCACTTCGCGACAAGGCAAAAAAAAATACATAAAAACACTAAATATCTGTATTAAAAATTGAAAAATGTAGGAAAATATAAAACACCAAATAAAGTTAAAACAATTTAAAAAATTTTTTTTACAATTAAAATTACAGTTTTTACGCGAAAATAAGCGATTCGGCCAGTGGGCAAGAAGGCAATATTTCGGTGCACAGAACTGAAAGTTTACTTTTGGTCTCACTCGGCAAAAAGACACTGAAGAAGTAGAAACTGACTTAATTTGTTGTGGACGCTATGTTGAGTCAATATATGGGATAATTTAATAATTTAAATGATAATTCCAGAATGGATTAAGCATAAGTTAATTCGCAATAATAAAAGAAGACGTTACTTCGTTGCGAATCCTAGTTTCCCTAGATTGGCAACAAATCCACTATTCTGCTAAGTTTCAAATGTAACCAAATATGGCTGCTAGTGTAAAAAAATTAAGCGTAGCCGCAGTTAAACCACTTTTAAATTGTTGATAATTCTGCAGTTATAACATACAGGTTAACTAAAGGCAATAAAAACCTTAACCGGAAGATAAGAACAACATAATTCAATCATCTTAAAAGTAAAGAATGCACAATTTACAAACACATAAGATTAAAGACACTGAGCTCCCTGAGCCTAGTAATATAGTGGATATATTTATATACTTTTGGTGCGGCCGATTGCAACTAAAATAGAAGGTGCACATCTACATGTTATAGCAGTCCTATATACATAATTTCAACGTTCTGAGGTTATTCGCTTTTGAGTTATGCGAAATACGTACATACATACGTACGTCCGCACAGACGCCACGAAAAACTCTAATCAGAATCCACTTTAATTCAGTTATATAATATTTCTGGAGGAAACGAGGCCTTTATTCTGTCCTTACGTACAGATGTCACGCAAAAACATCGTTAAATTGCACTCGATAGCGGTCAAAATATATATTTTTGTTGAAATATGATACCCGGAATTTTTCGTGAATACAATACTTCCTTTACTTCGCGAAAGGATGTAAAACCAACGGTAACCAGTGAATCTGGAAGCCCAAATTTGGAATGTGGAATTTGTTTTATTATCTATTTCATATTTTGTAAAACTTTAAAGAATTTTTGATTAACAAACTCTACGATTTCCAGCGAGCAACGGCAACACTCTACAGAAAAACAAAACATTTTTATCTCCAACGCACGAAACTGTGTATCGGAAATTCTAAAGATATGATCTTTTAAATATTTTGCGATATTGCTGTTGAACTGAAAGAACATGTGCGAATAACATGAAATTTAATTAAAAAAAAGGTAATGCATAAAACGTTACAAAACGTCCCTTTGGGCGTGATATAAAATCTGAAAGTTTCAGATCTTTTTATGTTTATTACTTTTATTTATGACACGTAATCAATATTTATTACATAAACGGTTTCTTTAGCGTATACCTTATTAAATGGTTAAAATTAATTACAATAAAATATCTCGTAACTGACAGGCATTTAACCACTAATATCAAAATAACATCATTTTTGAAGGTCTAGATTTAAATCCAAAATTTAGGCCTAGAAGAATACAAAAATAGTATATCTCGGACTAAGAATCTGAAAACTTAAATGTGAAAGCAATTGGGTTATGTTTCTACGGCCAAACGTAATAAAGCTTTCCCTTTCAAGAAACAAGAATGTGAAGATGAACTAGCAATACCTTTTTATGTGTCGATGTTGGGACCTTTGACATAAGTGTTCCATGATTTCTGGAAACAACTCAAGTTGAAAGACGCCTATTTACTTTGCCCCTTTCCTCAAAAGATGTAAAGAACAGAACTGTTTTTCTCCATTTCGTTCGTTTTGGTGTAAACTGTGGCCTATAACCACGTTCGCACATGACGAGTCCAGTGCGAAGATTCTCTTCGTTTTATAACACATCCGATACCCGCAGCCGACATGTTGGATTTAGATACATGTTCGGAGACGTTTAGTTTTAGTGAAAACGAGATGTTGTCTTGGGTGAATATAGACAATTGTTTTCGTTGCATTCTCTTAAAATGACGACGAAATAATCAGACTTAGAAAGTCCTCCACGAAGGCATCCCTCCCTTTAGGCAGAGAGCCCTAGAGTGATTTGCCGTAATTAAAAAATCTGATGTGCACACCACATGACTTCCTTGCACGGAACATTAAATTATACGCAATTTTCCTACATTTCATTTAAACATATTGACTTTACAGTTAATGAATTTTGAATTAAATCTATTTCTTCAATAGCTCATAAACCACAATAGAATATATACACTCTTTAAAGTTCACTATATTTATTTACCATAGCCACACTTCGGTGCTAGGTTCACTTAACAGCGTTACATCTCATTCACTTTGTAACTCAGAGCGCGCAAAAATTATAGCATCTGAAGAATTACCACAAGTTCTATTCAGATACTATAATAAATTTAAAACAATGTATAAAAGAAATTAAACAAATAAAAAGAAACAGTTTTTCACAGACGATTCAGTGCCGCTTACCTAATGTGCATGCGCTACTAATTAATTCAGTTCTCACTTCGCGATAAGGCAAAAAAACATAAAAATTCAAAATACTTTCATTAAAAATTGAAAGATATAGAAAAATATAAAACACCAAGTGCAGTTAAAACAATTTTTACAATTAAAATTACAATTTATACGCAAAAACCAGCTAATAACTTAAATGATAATTCCAGAATGAATCAAGTATAATTTAATTCGGAATAATAAAAGAAGACGTTACTTTGTTGTTGCGAAGCTTACTTTCTCTAGACTGGCAACAAATACACTATTCTGCTAAGTTTCAAATGTAAACAAATATGGCCGCTACCATAATCAAAAATTAGGCTTAGCCGCACTTAAAAAACTTTTAAACTGTTGACAATTCCACAATTATTGCATGCAGGTTAACTAAAGGCATAAAAATCTTAACCGAAAAATATGAACAACATATTTCAATCATTTTTAAAACAAAAAATGCACAATTTACAAACTTATAAGAATAAAAGAAACGGAGGTGCATATCGACATGTTATAGCAGCCCTATATACAACCTTTCCACGTTCTGAGGCTACTCGTTTTTGAATTATGCAAGATACACGAAAAAATCTCTGGAGATTCCATTTTAAATCAGTTTTACAATTTTTTTTGGGGGGGGAAGTCCTTTATTCTCTCCTTACGTACGGATGTCACTGAAAAACATCGTTAAATTGCATTCGATATCGGTCAAAATAGATATTTTCGTTGAAATATGGTACGCGAAATTTTTCGCGATTACAATACTCCCTTTTTACTTGGTACAAGGAAGTAATAAACCAAACCAAACAAACTAATGTGAAATATCCTGGGAAAGGAGAAAAGGTTTGCTGGAGGAGGAAATGGATGAAGATGAACAGTAGGAAAGTTGCGTGTAAGGAATTTGTAGAAGGATTGCAGACTTTCATAAAATTTGCCCAGAAATATTCATCTTTGAAATTCATCTACTATGGCCATGCATGAAGCTATGAAGCTTCAACAAATGTTTTAAAATGTAGCGACAGTCTTGCCAACAGACGAAAATTCCAAGTTGCATGTCATCATGCTGGAATATCCTTAACGTTAGTGTAGTAATACTTATGGTAATTTTAAAATAGTGTTTAATTTTGTATTCTTGAAATATAAAGTCATGTGTATGTATTTTAGTTTTAAATAATCTGTGGAATTTTTTACATTATTTATTTAATTGTGGCCGGCATATCTAAAAACACGAGCAGTGAACTTACTTCGCCTGCTACAGGTGACGTCACAAAACATGAACATGTAAATTCTAGAAACATATTTTCACGTACCGAGTAAAGTCTCCTATCCGGAACCAGCGAGGTCACGGTAATTCCGGTTAATAGATATTCTGCTGTATTTTTTTTTACAGGAAGAGCTTGAAGATTTGGAATTACAATGAGTTTGGATCGCCTTTTTCATTTTGTCAAATTTCACAAAGATCTAAGTCTAACATAAAAGTTTCAATTTTAATGTTTTTATACTTAAGCTCTTCCATAGCCATGTTTCGTCTCCATGTCCAGCTGCAATATGGATCCTATGAATTATTTCAAATGCCTCTTATTTCTTTGTACGAAGTAAAAGGAAGTGTTGTAATAAGGAAAATTTTGGGTATCGTATTTCAACAGAAATATCCATTTTGATCGTTCGTTACCAAATCAATTTGGATACTTATTTTGCCTGATATTTGTACGTACGGGCATAAATGATTTGGGGATATTTTTGTTATAAGAAAATTTCTATAATCTCTATACATAAAGAAGAATATCTGTTTGTGTGTTTGTTCGCGATTAACTCAGTCACTACTATAGCTATCGTCACCAAACCATCTACAATTCTTTTCTGGGTCCCGGAAAAGGTCGACGTCCACTCCCCCCCCCCAAAAAAATGGCCAAAATCAGAAATATTAATAGGAAACTCTGTAAACGCTAATTTTCGCCCTCATTTTCCCCAGTGGCAATAGTATAGCACGCTGGAGATAAAAATCTCCATTATTTCGAGAAGTGTTGCCACTGCTCGCTTTTAAAATGTAGAGTTTGTTAATAAGAAATTTCTAAGTTTTACAATGAAATAAAAATAGCATTGCCAAACATTAAATACATTATTCCCGATGCCAAAACTTCGTGGGAAGCCATTTCGACTAATCTCATTTTCGTACGGCTTTAATCCACCGAGATATTAATTAAAAATTCTAAAAACACTCATTTTCACGCTCATTTTTCGGAGTGGCAACAGTCTGGAGCATTGACAATAAAAATGCTTTACTTCGAAAAGTGTTACTACTGCTCGCTTTGAAATCGTAGAGTTCGTTAATAAAAAATTTGTAAGTTTTACAAAATTTATATATATATATAAGAAAGCCTGTTTGTTTTGTTCGCGTTATTGATTTCTGATCAATTATGATCCATTTTTTGCCACATTTAATCGACTAAAATTGAATATAGGTGAATTACTGCATGGAACATGAGCTTTTACGACCGTCTGATTAGAAAGACGAAAATTATTAAAAACTGCGTGGCATTGTTGCTGATATAATGAGAGAGAGTTAGTTTATTTTTCTATCGAAATTTTTTATGTGGGTTTCATATCGCAACAGACTGAAAAATGTATGACTCTGAATCGTATTTTTAGCATCGCTATTAGAGAAGGATTACAGCGGTATGTGTTGTTAGATACATTACTCTTAATCTAACTTAACTAGCATCGAGTACTTCCGCTAGTACTGTATATATGAAACAAAACGACTTAAAGAAAGCACTCTTATTAGTTGAAGCTAGAAGCAAAGATATGATCCAAGATACAAAGAAAGTTGCAACGGATTGGCGGTGGTTCTCTGCGTTACAACTTGAAGAGACTTTACTGCGCAGTGAGAAAGACGACACTCAAAGAAGAGACGTGGCGGAATCGAACATAATTTTTACTGCTCGACACGAAGTAATTATCGAAACTTATTCGTCATTACACATAATCATGGGCGCAATACGCACCCCACAATTTTATGTAAAGTATCACATTTTAGATGACAGTGTAGTTAGCAGCACGACAAAGCAATGAGAGTGAAGTATCATCTTGGGTGCAGCTGAAGTGAAGTGCGTAATTATACAATATGGAGGCTCACCAACAGTTTCTAACTTAAACCAAGGTTTCAGTTCTCGAAATTTTGAGTTGAGGTTCTGAATTAACTGCATCACATGATTTTCTGAGCCATATAAGATGGATTGATCTAGAAATGACGCAGTTCATAAAAGTTATTAAGATTTTTAGAATAGAGGCGGGGAATTAAAGCCTAGTGTAAAGTTTACTTATAATTCTGATTTACATATTTTTCAGCTTACATAGATATATACGTTCGGTGCAGCCGATTGCAATGAAAAAGAGAGGTGCACAAATATATGTTATAACAGTCTCGTATAGGAAATTTCAGCATTCTATGGATAATTGTTTTTGAATTATGAGAGATACATGCACACGTACATACAGACATCGCGAAAAAAAAATTCCTTCTGAATGCATTTCAAATCCAATTTTCAATCCGTTTTGGAAAAAAAGAGTCCTTTATTCTGTCCGTACAAACTGATGTCAGGTAAAACAAATCGTCTAATTGGATTCGAAGAGGAGTCAAAATGGATATTTTCGTTCAAATATCCTACACGAAATTCTTTGCGATTACAATACTTCCTTTACTTCGTACAAGGAAATAAAAACAAGAAGCGTTCTTAACATATTCAAATTCAATATACTGAAAATCAATGTACGTGTAATTTTCCCGAAATATAAGCATGTGTACTGTCGTAGCCAGTATATATATTCCACCAAATCCAGTCACACTATTATTTGCAAAATAAAAATTTTTAATTTGGTTACAACTTACTAATTTGCAGACTCATTTTCTTTGCAAAGTGAAAACGAATAACACTTATTATTTAAGAGTTAAAAGGATGTATTTTACTTATATAACTTTTACTAAACAATCTTCCCATCACCTACTTTTCTAGGCAGTTAACAAGAAGCAAACACGGTCACGAGTTACAAACGTTTCCGCGCAACATAAACGAATCAAAAATGAAAAAAAGAAACCACGTGAGTGCAACAGGTAGATGATGATAACAACCCGCCATTCAGAGAAAAGGGGAAAGAGATTTAAAAAAAATAGATAAAAAGTATGCAGATGAACATATTGAAAAGTAAAGGTACTCAGTCCTCAGTTCATAAGGAAGAAATAAAACAAAATATTAAATAGGAAAAAAAAACTCTATTATTTCATGGCCTCAGGAGAAGGTCAAGGTTACGATCGAGGCATGACTACTTCAGCGACCTTGATTTCCGTTGCATGTGCTGTCAATTGCTTTTAAGTCACTGGTAGAAATACTTGGGGAGTATTAGAGACCAAAATCTCACCACCGCACCCAATTTCGAACCGCCTTGCATACAAAAAGTGATAATTAATGGGTCGAGGAAAATTAAATTGTATACTTCATCTCGAATTTTCAAATAAAAGATGAAATTCTTCTGATGCAAGAAATGTCTGTAGCGAAACCTCTGCAAATTTTGGGGGCGGTAGGTTATGTCATGGCAGTATTTATCATCAAGGGTTGCCACTACTCGAGACATAACTATGTTTAATGTATACTCTACGCGGCCTGGTAAAAAGCCAATTTTCAGAGTGCATATTCGAAGCAAATTATAAAGAAAAAAAACTAATTCCCATGATCATAATACCTTTAATTTGCTTTTTAAAATTTAACTGTAGTTTTCTAATTAACGAAGTCATCAGAAGCAATTATTTCAATTCCATTTTTTTAATCACGTCATCTAGGTGATATTATTTACAGGTTCTATAGAATCATATCTGCGATAAATAGATGTTGCTGCCAATCAACAGCACATAAGTTTTTAACTTTATATTCGCTACAATGTGTTTGTTAGTGAATGCAATGAAATTTAGGCTTTATTATTATATAATAAAGAATATGTATGTATGAAAAGATAGATGCTCATTCCTCGCATTGCGGTGCCAACTAGTTTCCACCAAATTTTGAACACTCGTGGTGCTGCACCCGAGCATAAGCCCTTCGAAACCAGAATTGTAAATTTCAAATTTGGTTTCTTTTTACTTCATGAGCGAATGTAATGTTTTGTTGTTGTTGTTGTTTGCAATAAACTCAGAGATTTCATGCCACGTGACAAAGTATAAGATAGTTACATTCTAAATCTAATAAAAAAAACTTAGTGATTTAAAATAAATATGTTGCTACTGTAGAACTAAAATATTTTTATCTTCTACGCACTCGATAAAGGCCCACTAGCAGCTCAGGTGAACTGAGTGGCTACATAGGCGTTTTCGTGCTTGTCCCCATGTCTGCCTTCGATAGAAGCAAATTTAACTTATAAAATTCTCCACGGAGGCATCCCTCCTTTTATGCAGATAGACCTCGAATGCTTTGCCATAGTCATATAAATCAAACCGAGCCAGTCGGAAAAGCATGAGATATTTAACTTATCTTTCAAATTAAATGTTTGTTATTGGTTAAGAAATTAAGCGATTTAAAATAATTTTTCATCTCTACTATTATTAATGACTAGCTACAACGGTGAAACTACGCTAGTGGGACTCACTAATATTACTCTGTGTGTCTTCTTTTTTTATAATAACTGTTTTAAACTGCTAGTTGTGCAAGTGGCTAGCATTTAAAAAGCAATTTTATCTCGATTTTTACTTCCTTGTACCAAGTAAAGGAAGTATTGTAAGCACAAAAAATTCCGGGTACCATATTTCAACAAAAATATACATTTTGACCACTATCGAATACAATGTAACGATGATTTTGCGTGACATATGTACGCAAGGACAGAATAAAGGACTGTTTTCCCCCAAACGAGTTATAAAACTGATTTAAAATGGATTCAGAAGAGATTTTTTTCGTGGTGGAGGAAATAAGTTTAAACGAAATGCAGGAAAAAATGCGTATAATTTAATATTCCGTATAAGAAAGTTATGTGGTGTGTACAACAGATTTTTTAATAAAGTTTTTTAACTATTGTTATTTTACCATGAGAATTCTATATAAAACGGGTTTCTGACAACATGTAAAGAATCAGCTGCAAGATTTCTAATTTAATTCTAATGTTTGTTTTCTTAAAAAGATCCAAAAATACGATCAAAGAAAGCCTACGGTGATATTTTTTAGTAAATACAGATTGCAAGCCTTTATATATATTTTCTTCTTTTATTTCTTAATTTTATTCAAGCGATAATATATGTTTTAAACTTTTTTATACGTTTCCGGTTTACAACATATTAGAGGGGAAAAAACGAAATTCAGAAACAAATGCTAGTTTTTAAAATTGAAGTTCTTTTCGAATTTTAATTTCACTCCGTAGTTTAATTTTATAAACTCACAACAGAAAACATTCTACTTGCTTAAGAAGGGAAGGTAAATATATGTCCGATTTTTTATAGCTATTTTTAATATTCTTAAATTTTAACTGTAAATTCTTCTTTGAAGTATTCGGCTGCAGTCAGTAATTTGCAGAATGATGTAATAAAATATAATGCTGATCTGTTATGTCATCAAGTTTAATTTTGATGATGCCAAAGCGTACAAGTTAGGAGTATCTGAGAAAATTATGTACCAGTGGTACATTATAAATTGATAAAGAGAATAAAATATCTGGGGCAGCATCTACTATAAATGAAATTAAAATCTTGATCATTATTTTGATTTTAGTAAGTTACATAGCTTTGGTATTTTTATGGAATGGGACCAGATACACAAGGTGTTTTTTAAATGTTTCTAGATATATGGCGGATTAAACTTTAATTATTTAAATAAAATTTAAAAAATTTAAAAATAATGTTAATTCGATACATTTGTTGAGTTAATTTATAACAAACAGCAATGCATTCAATCAAATCAAATTAGATGTTTCCAACGCTATCGATGCAAATATTCGATATAGAACTCAAAGACGTTGTAAAAGATCGCTATCCGCGTGCATAGGGGTTCGTAATAGATTAAATTCTCACAAAATTGATGATAGCTTGATAAAATTTGTTTTACCAAAAGAAACACTTCACAATTTTAGAATTTTGCACAAAAATACTCGTGCAGCTTTTCTCAGTATCACAGAACACAATCAGTAGTTACACTTCAAACTAGTAAAAGCATTAAAATGATGTAATGCAAAGCGCATCAAAAAGGCAAAGCTCAGGCGGAGATCTCAGTACTCCGAATTCAGATCTGCATTAACTACTGCTACTCCGAAACGAATGCTCTCTATGGTTTTATATAGTTTTCCCCCGGTTGCCGAGAAATCTCTAGCACTTACCGAAATTATTGGAAGGCATATAAGGGCTAAATACAGTTACAGCTACATTTGTCCAGTAGCATTTATTCTGTAGCATTTATTCAGTTATTAAATTACAATACCATTATAGGGACCGGATCAAATTATCAGGTACCCTTTATACAGGGGCCGGACCAAAATCAAGTTTGGCGACGTTTGCCGGTTTCTCGCTCAATTTGGCGACAAGTCGCCCAAACCATCGCCAACTTGGCAATATCTCTCCAAATTAGCAAGAAGGCTATTTACTCAATGTTATATAGACTTGGCCCTGTATTCTTCCTTTTCCAGCAAGCTACGATTTTTTAGATTTAATAATTCAGTTATATTTGTCCAATATTTGTTCAGTTAAAATATACAAATATTTACGAATATTTGTTTAATATACAAATATTTATTCAGTTACAATATATAAAAAAAAACAAAAATTTCACGTATAATTTCATTAAAATTATATATGTATATATATAAACAAAATTCGTAACATTATTATTTTTTTAATACTCGTAATGACAGTATGAAATCTTTAGAGTTGCAATGAAAAAAATAGTGTTAAATAGTGTGTATTCTAACTGAAATTCTAAACTAATAATTCTAAATAAATAATTCTAAACTTCAACTAAAAAAAATAGTATTAAATATTCTAACTAATGCTAAACAGTGTGTATTCTAACTGAACAGAAAACGATTTACGGTAATTTTAAGACCGTTTTATTTACAAAAGTGTGTATTGGGAAAACTTTGTGTTAAATTCTCAGAAATTCTTATAATTTTAGGCATGCTTTTATAAACTAATTACAGTATATTTGCATGAACCTTTTATTAAGGACAGCATGAAATAACTCTTTAATGGAAGCGTAATAATGAAATCGGTGTAATAAATACTCCCGAGATTAATAAATATCGATAGTTAAAATTACGACTTATAATAACATTAACACGAAATTAATTTTGACAGCAATCTCATAGCCAATAATCATCTGATGATGATATATGATCAATTTACATCTTGGTTAATGAAGATGGATGCGAATAGACGCAAATTTTAATTTGAAGCAGTCACAGGGTTAACGTTAAATTTTAGAAAGTTAATTCAAATCCAGCGATATTTTGGAAGAGCAAAATATTGCTGATATTTATGTAAATAACTGCGTTTGTTTGCATTCTTTTGTATTTTGTCGTATATTATTTTTCATCCGTTTTGTATTACTGTGCATTTATTAGCATGAGAGGTGGTACTAGAATTGAAACTCACTTTTTGTCCGTATGACTTTTGTGTCTGAATCACATCAAATGTTAGAGTAATGTATTATTAGGTGGAGGCTCTCAAACTACCATTGACCAGAGGGCAGCCCCTGATTTCCTTCACTGGTTAAGAAAATCCCTCCTCTAACAATCTCTAAGGGCGAAAAAAGGGAAATCAAACGCGTTTCAGGAATTTATGTTCTTGAGACTACGGTAATTAGTTTGGTGCATACACAGACAATAGGAAAGAAGGTTGATTTATTTTTACCATTTCTTTCGTGAGGTGGCCAAAGAAGTATGCTAGAGTAGGGTTCTGCTAGCATTCACCGCGCTAAAAAACCATGAAGAATTTCCATGTAGAAAGAAGAATTGATCAAATAATGAATCCTTCAGTAATGGTCCTTCCTTCTAAACTCTTGATATTGCAATCAACAGGCCATTTAAAGGCCATTTGTGCATAGAAATCAATGGCTACATTGAAAATAGAATGGCGAGAAATCAACGACAAATCTTTCTGGAGACTAAGCTACAAGAAGTCGTTACTCGGATGAAAGACGCATGATATAAAATAACTGGCAACTGTGTTACTAATGCGCTACTAGCAGGTTACGTGGACAAGAAGAGCTCATTTCAGGAGAGCTCTATTGCTCAACATGTGAGGCTAGAGCCAATGATCTTAAAGGAAACGAAGCCGCTACTTTTATTACAGTTTTAGCATTTATCAACATTTTCTATACTTTTCGTTTTTTAATTTAAAAAAAAATACGTTAAAAAGTAATCTAAATCTGTTGTTGTTGCTCATGCTCACTCGTCTGATCTATAGTTAGCCAAGATCATGAAATTTCTCGTGGCAAGGAGCGCAAGTTTACGCCTGTCGTTGGCAACAGCCTTGAGCACAATACAGGTGACAGTTAACGATTTTGCTCAGTTCCACCCGTAATTTTGATGGACAGCACCCCGGGAGGACGAGTATGAGGATCTCCAATCCCTCTCCCCTTGCACCAAACCACATGCGAGGACTTTCGGCTCGCTGCATATTTGCCGCCATGCCGCCCCGACAGTATACATTTACAAACCGTGCCTTCTCAAGGGATTTGAGGTCCGGCCTTCCGGCACGACTGTCAGTGACGCTAACCGCCATACCGGTTGGGTGGCTGAAATTCAAAGTTGGGTACTTTACAACCTGACTTTTTTATGACGATACTTGAGAATACTGGAATAGTCTCCAGCTACGTAACGTTTACTTCATTAGACGAAAATGTGTGTCGATGGTTATCAGTACGATTATTTGACATCTTAGAAAATATGTATTTGATATGCCCAGCGTCATTGGATTTAATTGCATTGTAACGTCTGTAATTGCATTTTATTAGTTTTTTTGAGCAAAAACAGTGACATTCAAAAAATAAAATATGACTTGTAGTGTATTTTAAGGTAAATGTCATAAAAACTGAAAAAAATAATAGAACGTTTCGTAACTATAGTACATTTAAAAAGTTCTATTGCATTTCTCCTCACCTCTACAAATCGGCTGACTCCGTTTATTAATTGCATGTATGGCATTGCTTCATTTATAAATTAGATTTATGAATCGCATTTTGATAGGTAACTGTATGGATGATTCGAATACCAGTAAAAAATTTTAAGATCTGTCTGTCTAGAATTTAAGATCAATTATATGACCCAGAACTGCTCAAAAAAGCTTCAGAATGTTAGTAAAAATGTAAAAAAATCTAAGTAGTACTGTGCTTCAAATTCAAATTAGATTATAATGTTTGTACACCTAATCAATCCGTGCGTAGTTAAATGTCGTTTCCATGATATGATTAAATTTCTCGACTATAAACAAGCACATTTGACTGTATTGATCAGGCAAAATTGAATATGAAGCTAAGTGCCGATGATACAAAATATATATCATATAGGTGCCACACATCAAAACGTAACATACATCTTAGAAAAATGTATTGATGGTTAAAAAATGAGGTTTCTATATGAAAGGTCACTATAGAAAGTAGGAATGGTTGGTAGTTTGACTGATTAAACTTGACTTGATGGATAGGATGCCTTCAAGGAGAGTTTTCTAAGGAAACCGAGCTATTATTTAAGACACATGGGGGGTAGCAGAAAAAATCTTATGCAACTAACCCGTTCTCCATGGTTTGAACTTACACACCGTAGTACTCAGAAGTCTTTCGAATTTGTTTGCAGTAAGATGCAAATCTGTTGCGGAAAGTAGTTTAACAAGTCTGTACCTACGTTGCCAATACCAGCTATAGCTATAAAATTATTAAATAATGAAAATATGTATGTATGCATGTTCTTTGCATTGTGGGAAAACGGCGGTGCCGAGAGCCACAAAATTTTGAATACTAAAAGTTCTTCATTCAAACATATGTACCTCGAAGACCGAATTTTAAAATTCGAAACTGTTTTTTTATTTAACAGTGCTAATTTAATGAATGCCGGATTAAACACAGCGATTTTAATACACTCACGTTTGTGAAAATTGCAACACCATGAAGGACTTACGCGAGTGAGCTGAAATTTTCAGGAAATGCAAAGTAGCGCATGATATGCAAATGATTAGAATTGCAAATCCGTAGCGCATGCGTATGCTGAGCAGCGCCCTCTGAACGGCTGATGGATCCGAATAAATAGACGGCTGTAGCGAGGCGTGTATGGTTATCGGTGGTTATCTGCTAGTGGTAAACGTTAACTCAATCTGTACTTATGCCTCGTCGACGAAAGAGAGCGAGATTTGAACAACTTACAGAGTTTGAACGAGGGAGAATCATCGGCCTTCGTGAAGCTGGATTGTCGTATCGTGCAGTAGCCTCTCGTGTGCAGCGTAACAGCAGCACAGTGATGCGCGTTTGGAAGCAGTGGACGGACGAGTGTCGGACAACTCGGAAATCCGGGAGTGGACCCCGAAATGTGACGTCAGCTCGCGATGATAGACACCTGGTCCGCATGGCGCGGACGGACCGTACAGCTTCCTCTAGACAATTGGCAGCACTGTGGTCAATAGCTACAGGTGTTTCATTGTGTGCTTCATCAATTCGTAGACGTCTGCTGCAGTGTGGACTGCGCGCACGGACTCCTTTATACAGGATCCCCCTAACGCACGACCATCGCCGCCTGCGGCTACAATGGGCCAATCAGCATAGAGACTGGCGTGCTGATTGGCAGCATGTCGTGTTTTCTGACGAATCCCGCTTTAATTTGTGGTACCATGATGGCCGCATTCGTGTCAGACGCTATGCCGGTGAACGCCACCTTCCGGAGTGCATTATCGAACGCCACAGTGGACGAACACCCGGAGTTATGGTCTGGGGCGCCATAGCATATCATAGACGATCTCAATTGCTACGAATTGTGGGCAATCTGAACAGCAACCGGTATATCCGTGAAGTTCTACAGCCCGAAGCTGTTCCCTTCCTTCAAAGCTTGCCAGGCGCTGTATTTCAACAGGACAATGCCCGCCCTCATACTGCTCGGATTGTTAAATCCTTCTTTGCAGCGCAGCAGGTACAGCTTCTTCCTTGGCCTGCGTGTTCCCGGATATGTCGCCAATTGAACATGTGTGGGATGTCATTGGTCGGCGTCTTGCTCGTGATCCTCGTCCTGTTGCGTCTGCAGACGAACTTTGGGTACGCGTACAAACGATATGGAATGCTCTTCCTCAGTCAGACATTCAAACTTTGTTTGACTCCATGCCACGTCGTGTAGCAGCACTTATTGCGGCGCGTGGTGGCCACACAAAATACTGATTCTGATCTCTTGTTCTTGTTTGTTTGCTTTGAACATTTAATCATTTATTTGTACCACTACTACTCAACTGTGTATTAAATTGCATTCAATTATGACGATTCCTTCTTGGTGTTGCAATTTTCACAAACGTGAGTGTAGATTCTTCTAATTTAATAACAGCAAAGACAGATAATGTTAAAAAGCTTAATTATACCAATAAAAATGAAAGTTGCCGGCAGCAGAATTCGAATTGTGAACATCTTACTTAAAGCGCTGTGGTTATCAATACACCTACTGAGGCTTGCGATAAATGAATAAACTTCAATAACATAAATTTTATATAAAACTTCAGGATAGATGTTTTTTCTTTGTCCAGAATAATTCGTGCTAGGCATTTGCAAAAGTATTCTTTTTATATTTTGAGTAAATATTTAAAGGTCCTCAATAACTAAGCATAATTTTATGAGCAAAACTGCTGAGCTCAAAGTCGTGCGTTCCTTTTGTGAGCCACTAGTTTTGAAATTTTATTGTCATAATAAAAATGGTAATCAAATCTCTTGTTATTAATTTAAAAATATGAATTATCTTTAAGGAACTATGCAAATGAAAATAACTAAAAATGAAAGATAATGTTCTACAGAGTTACAAACAATTTCATATATAATGAGAAGTCAATAGACATAATAAAAGAACACTGTGTAACCATTTTTATAAAAAATCTTTAAAAATTGCTTTTAATCACAAAAGTATTAGTAAAAAAAAGTTTTTATTTCCGGAAATACATTTATTGGAGAACGAAAAAATTAAATAACAGCATTACCTTGATTACCTTTTTGGGTACGCGTACAAACGATATGGAATGCTCTTCCTCAGTCAGACATTCAAACTTTGTTTGACTCCATGCCACGTCGTGTAGCAGCACTTGTTGCGGCGCGTGGTGGCCACACAAAATACTGATTCTGATCTCTTGTTCTTGTTTGTTTGCTTTGAACATTTAATCATTTATTTGTACCACTACCACTCAACTGTGTATTAAATTACATTCAATTATGACGATTCCTTCTTGGTGTTGCAATTTTCACAAACGTGAGTGTATATTCATTAAATCAGGAATGTACGTTAGAAACTTCCTCAGTCGAGCTTTCACCAAATTGTTTAACCACTACGGTACGTTACGATAAAGTACCATGCTATATCATCGCTGCTTTGGCAAGTAAGAAATATTAGATCTTTATATTTTCCAAGCAGCCTTGCGCTTGACCGGATCTCAAAGTATTGCCATTCGTTTAAACATACCATGTTTTTTAAAAAAAAAAAAAAACCCGATAGGTTTCGGATTTTAAATTACGCCCAAAGGGGAGTATTTTAGCGTTTTGTGTGTCACCTTTATTTATTAAATATCATGTTCTTCGCACTTAAACCATAAACTTCAGTTTAACAGCAATATCGCAAAATAATTTTAAAATGAGTATATCTTTAGAATTTCTAACACGCAGTTCTGCGCGCCTTTAGAAAAAAAGGTTCCCCCCTCCCCCCTGTACAGTGTTGCCATTGCTCGCTTTTAAATGGTTTGAATTTGTTCATAAAAAATTCGTTAAAGTTTTACAAAATATGAAATAGATAATAAAACAAATTCCAAATTCGGGCTTCCAGATGCGCATATTCGGGTGGAAACGTACGTTATTCAAAATTAGATGGCTCTAGGTACCGTTGTTTTATCACATTTGGAGAAATGTATATACATTTATGCAGATTCTTCATTATTTAATTTCTTTAAATATAATACAGAGCTGAAATATTTTGTGGCAACAGTCTGAAAAGTGATTCAGACTTTTATTGCAAAACGAAAACAATAGTCCTTCAGGGACAAAAAGGACTTCAGGGACCCCTTTGGACTAAAAATAGTTAAATCAAGAATTGAATGAAGTTTTGAAACCCATATTCGTTAACTCAGGATTTAAGTATCTAACTTACATTTATTAAAACACCTAACTGTAGGATGTAGGAGAAACCGCAAGTAAAATTCGCATTTTGCTACCCCAATGGCATATAGTATAACGCGTAATTATTGATCTCCGCACAGTTCTAAAAATAGAAACTAAGAAGACCATTTCGTATTCATTTTCCAGATGCCACGTTTCATTTCAAAATCTGTTAATTTTAATTATTAAACCTAATGGTCGAAAATTGTAAAATATTCGCGGGTGCAACCGTCGTAAGGTTTCTAATACAATTCTGTTGAATTTATGTTCGGTTGATTTAGTTATGTGCCGGCTTCTTTATAAATTAGTCGTATTTATTTATAAATATACAGGATAAGATCTTTGCATATGCCAGTAAATAGCATAAAAATAATGAAATTAATATTGATACACAGTCTCTTTATTAAATAACGAAGAATGTCTGTGTATACATATGTTCGTCGCACAGCGAAGAAACGGCGACGCTAGGAACCATCAGATTTCGAACAGTCGTAGTCCATCACCAGAATACGTGCACATCGAAAGCGGAAATTTTAATTCCGATCTTTTTTTATTTATTTCATATTTTGTACGAATTTAATGAATGTTCGATTAAGAAATTCAGAGATTTAAAAACGATGTGGTACCACCCAATAAAGCATACGATATTTATGTTTCAAATTTAATCAAAGAATTTAAAAGAAATATGTTGCCACTACCCGAAATATAATATTTTTATCCTTTATGCGTCAGAGTGTCGCCATTCAGGACAGTGTAAGCTATTTAATTTTTTGTTTCATATTTAATCTATTTGTTACTGTTTAACTAACAAAGTGATTTAAAAGCAATAAACGCAGTTGTTTTTACGTCCTCGTACGAAGTAAAAGAAGTATTGCAACCGCAAAAAATTTCGGGTGTCGTATTTCAACGAAAATATCCATTTTGATCGCTCTCGGTTCCATTTGAACGATGTTTTTGCATTACAGCTCTACGTACGGACAGAATAAAGGACTCTTTTTCCAGAAATCGACTCTCAAAGGGATTTAAATGGATTCGGAACCGATGTCTTTCGTGATGTCTGTACGTATGTGCGTACGTACGTATGTATGTATCTCTCTCGCATAGCTCAAAAACCAGTAGAACGTTGAAATTTTGTATATGGGACTGCTATAACATATAGATGCGCACCTTCCTTTTCGGTTGCAATCGGCCCCACCAAAAGTATATAAATATATCTATATATGATGTAAGATTTATCCTAATTTTATAACAGTTATTTTATGTTTATGCACCTTCCCTATCTCTTCTAGCTGCAGCTTACAGTTTCCTACCAGAATGTATTTTCAGAAACGCGTTTAATGCAAATGAATAAGCGTACTATTTAAGTCGATGTTTCACTGACTTCGTGAGAGAGCCAGAGTTTCTGACTAGCGCGCGTTTGCCTTTGGGCTACGTCTCTCTCTACGCTATTACTACGCTCGGCCATACTTAAGCCCTTGATAGCTTCGCCTACTTGATTGAGATTTAGGGGCCAACTACTTAGAATCCTGATAGCTTCGGCTATATCTTTTAGTTAAGCATTAGTTAAGTTTCAATTCTTATTAATTTGAGTTTAAGCCCAAGTGGAGGCTTTGCTGTACGCTCTGAGACAGGAGCCGACTGTGTTGATTCTTATTTTGAGAAATAAAGGGTAATTAACCCTTCTTGAGTCTTACGTCTCTGCTCACACATTCAAGCGATTACTCGCTTATTCGTGTACAAGGTTCCTCACATTGAACTGTGAAATAAAAGGGTGGAACCTCACAATCAATATATATATATATATATATATACCCACTCTGTTATCTGGCTCGGTAAGCTAAGTTTTTTTATTCTTGTATGTTGCTAACTTGTGCATTTTTTGCTTTAAAAGTGACTGATTTATATTGTTCTTATGTTTTGTTTTTATGCCTTTAGTTAATCTACATGCTTTAGTTGTAGAATTATCAACAATTTAAAAGTTGTTAAGTTGCACTAAGCCTAACGAAGCCGCTGTTTGTTTACATTTGAAACTTAGTAGCATTGGGAATTAAGTCAGTTTCTGCACCAACTTCAGTTTCTTTTTGCAGAGTGGGGCCAAAAGTGTGCACTGACAAATCTGTTTTTCTGCTTAATTTTAATTAATTTAATTTTAACTGTAAAAGTTGTTTTAATGGCTCTTAACTCAATTTGGTGTTTCAGGTTTTTCTGTGTTTTACAATTTTTAATGAAGTCGTTTTAAGTTTTTATGTATTTTTCCCTTTCCGCGAAGTGAGAAATGAATTGATTGGGCGAGAAATATATCTGTAATAAAATTCGGGGAAATACGTTTAAATGAAATTCAGCAAAAAATGTGCATAATTTAATAGGCCGTACAAGGAAGTCACGTGGTATCCACATCAGATTTTTTTCTTATTAATTTTCAGTTAAAAATAACTGTTCACTTAAATTTCATAACACAGCAATTATTTTTGAACCAAAAATTCGTAACTGGGCTTATTTATGTTTTGAAAAGTACGAATAAAAGTTAATAAAATCTGTGTCTTTAAATCTTTGAATAAGATTTATATCGCATTGTATGCTCATTAGTTCCATTTATAAATTTTCTGGTGCGCTACTCGTGTTCGTTTTTGATGAAAATAAAATTACTTGCGTTTCAAATATAAACTTGGACTTCAAATAACTAAAATCTTGAAATCTTTCAACATTGTATTTGCAACAAAAGTATAATGGAAATGTCTTCGCGGGCAGCTAAAAATTGCTTCGGAGACCGCACTTCTCGCGGGCAACCAGTTTGCGATTACTGGTCCGATGAATCGAACAACCCGTTATAGGAATGGAAATGACAATGGAAAAGTTAAGAAGTAGGCAATAAACTCAACATTTAAAGTGTTATATATATCTTGATTCCTGACGGTAAGATTAAACGAAATTAATTAATAAAAAAAAAAAACTCAAAGGTTTCGGATTTTAAATTACGTCCAAAGGGGCGTTTTTTTAACATTCTGTGTGTTACCTTTGTTTATTAAATATCGTGTTCTTCGCGCTTGAACCATAAAATTAAGTTCAACAGCAATATCGCAAAATAATTTTAAAATGAACATATCTTTAGAATTTCTGATACACAGTTCCGCTCGCTGGAGATAAAAAGGTTTCCCCTCCCCCGTAGAGCGTTGCCATTGCTCTCTTTTAAATCGTTGAGTTTGTTCATCAAAAATTCGTTAAAGTTTTACAAAATATGAAATAGATAATAAAACAAATTCCAAATTTCAAATTTGGTCTTCCAGATGCGCATATTCGGGTGGAAACGCTCGTTATTCAAAATTGGACGGCTCTAGGTACCGTTGTTTTATCACTGGAGAAATATATCAAAAATTCGTTAAAGTTTTACAAAATATGAAATAGATAATAAAACAAATTCCAAATTTCAAATTTGGTCTTCCAGATGCGCATATTCGGGTGGAAACGCTCGTTATTCAAAATTGGACGGCTCTAGGTACCGTTGTTTTATCACATTTGGAGAAATATACATACATTTATGCAGATTCTTCATTACTTAATTTATTTAAATATAATACAGAGCTGCAATATTTTGTGGCAACAGTTTGAAAAGTGATTCAGACTTTTAATGTTTCGGACGCAAAATCACAAAACGAAAGCAATAGTCCTTCAGGGACAAAGCCCCTATGGACTAATAAATAACATTAAATTAAGATTGGATGAAAGTGGATCAATTACTTTATTGCGTTACTTTAATATATAGCACAAACTTTACGCAGCCATAAACAGTAAAGTTAATAAATTAAATCAACTCATGAATTTAATCAAAAACTTCATTGTACTCAATCTTTTGGACAAAAAAAAATGTTAAGCATTAATAAACAATGATCAACTTAGTGTGTCCACACAACACATATATTTTTTTCTTTTCTCCTTTTCTAATTATAAGAATAGAAGTCGTAGTTATTAAAATCCTTACTTATTTTGTTCCTTTTTATATCTATTTGACGTTTTATATGTATATCTGTTTATATATTCTATAAGCGGATATTTTAACAAAAGAACTCAACGATTTGAAAGAAGTACGTTGCCACTCTTAGATATGAAATACTTTTATGCTGAACGCTCATTGTTTTGCCATTTGGTGAAGCATAAGATAATTATTTTTTCCCCAAAGTTTAATTTGTCTATTATTGATTAACAAACTAAGCGATTTAAAATCAATAAAGGCAGTACTTTGCCACTGTTGCTTATAAACTATTTTTGGGTTCTATGCTGGTTTGTTGCCATTTGGCGAAGCGTGAGATATTTATTTTTTCCCCAAAATGTAAATTTGTCTATTACGGATTAACGAACTAAGCGATTTAAAAGCAATAAATGCAGTTATTTCTTTTATTATTACTTACTACCTGAACCAGTGAAATTAAATTAGCGGAAATATATATATTTTTTTCTTTTTTACAGTACCACAGGCGGTTGGCCGGTCGAGCAGCTGGTTTTTTATTAAGTTAGAGAAAACATACGTTCTTTTTCTGCTTGTAGTAGTTCGTAAAACATAACAAAGTCAAGCTGCTGTTGCCATTTTAAGCCATAAACATCTAGTTAAAGATAAAATATTTTAAGCCTTTTTGTCACTAGAGATTGTATTTCCAAACCAACTTCATTTTTTCATCAGTCATTAGTTTTATAACAACTAGCGACTATATTTTCTTCTCACTAATGCATAATTCCGAAAGTACATATAACACATAATTATGGTAGAAGAATAAATTCAAACAAAAATTTTAGAATTAATTAATAAAAATCAATTAAATGCAAACTAATAAAAATTATTAATATAATTAATAATTCACTATAATAAATTATGTCGTTATGGTATTAGAAGCTGTGGAAAAGAATGATACACTATATAAAAACATAAATTTAGAATATTGTTACGTGCGTACGGGTTCGTTATATATTGAATGCAAAAGTCGTTAAAAAGTTAACAAAAATTTTATTCTTTCCACAAGAAATAAATTAAAATGCTGAAATATTTCTTCACAAATCTTCGCACAATAACGCAATATCTCAAACGTTTAGCAAAAACTCAGTTCAAAACAGATAAAATAGTTCTATCTCACAGCGAAATCGCTACAATCAATACAGTATTAAGTAAACAAACGGCAGTTCGCTTTTTACAGCTACAAGTATAACAGCAACAACAACAACTAACTAACTAACTGAGATGAG